>CBVK0100462092.1:0-12280 GCA_900067695.1 Picea abies
CGTTCCAAATACCACTAGAAATGGAATGTCATGTACCATCCATATACAATAGTATTTCCTACAAATATACCAAAATGCCTACCATTATCCATCAAACAAACTTGGGTCCATTACCCAAACCTGGGTTCTACAACTTCTCATGGCCATAGTTCTCTAACTGTGAGGAGTTATGTGACGTTCCACATACCACCAGAAATGGCATGAAAATCAATATCCATCTAGGATATTTGCAATGACAACTTCACTGACTTTCATCTCATTATTCCACATATAAGCATGGGTTCTCTAACCATACTTCTAGGATAACTCAATCTGCAAAGCGTCTTCCTGTGAGGGTTTCACCATAATGGGACCACTTTAGAGTTCATCCATTTCTACTTATTATGAAACATGATAAGACAATAATGAGAAATATTTACATCAAACAATCTTCGGTCCATTACCCAACCTTTGTGCTATGGGGATTTCTTAAAGGGTTGACATCAATGAAAACCAACCTTAATCAACAACTATTTTATTTTCACACTCTCACAATTAACGTATGTCCACACATAAATATACAGGGAGACTTACCTTGGTTGGGGCAGTGGGCCCTTGATGAACCAACAAGGTGGCTCTAAAGAAATTACAGAATAAACACTTATGCTTTCAATTAAACAAGTGAATCAATATTTCAACATTCAATTTCCCAACATAATAGTGTATATTATCTATATTCTATATCCCATGTCGATCATCTACACAACATCCATTTTAAAGAACGTCAACTGTTACAATCAAAGTCTGGAGATAATTATCAAATGTTTACAAAATATTGTAATTGGCGAACATAGTGTATATCAAGGAATGGACTTCATCCTCATGAAACGAAGTGCATGAGTGATGAAGTCTATTGTGGTCTTCAAACAAACCAAGGATTCTTCCATCCAACTAATTTCTTGGAGCCATCACTAGTGTAATTGTTCAAAACGTTAATCTTGTAGAAGCAGGTTTAGAAAGAGACTATCATAGTAACATATCTTGGTACTAGATCAATGTAGAGTTTGTACCTGATCACTGCAGAGTTGGTACGAGATCACTGTAGAGTTTCTATTGGATCAGGAGGAGTACCAAAATATAACAATTGATTGTTGCAGTACTGGACCAACAGAAGTACCAGACGAATCCCAAAGATGAGTACCAGATGAGATAATTCCTTGTCGTGAAGTTGCTTAATAATAATCAAAATAATCATAAGCATAAACAACAATCATTTAGTCCCAATTAATCAATAAATAAAACAAATCATGTTTTTAAAATGGGTTACCTCATTATGCATATGAATAAGGTCACAAGGTAGGTTTGTGGAAGAAATAGACAACATATTCATATGTCAGAGGGAAAATTGACCAATACAGAAGATAAGATAAGGTGATAGGGTGTCAAAACAGAGACCCAACAATCACTTCAACATCATAAGATATGCAACATGTAGTCACACTATACATGTAATAAAAATGGTTGCTACAAATGTTTTTAATGGGGATCTGGTACAAGAATTCATGAAATGAAAGGGATGGATATTACAAGAGCACATACACAAAAAAATAAGCACAGACTAAAGAATAACGCAGGGGATGAATCTCATGTAGCCTGCAGCCTTGAAAATTGGTCTATGTTTGAGCCAGTATTTGATTAGATAACTCAGGTATAAGACACTCTTCAATTCCCCAAAATGTGGACCGTGCAAATAGCTTCCTTTGTCAATTTATAGTTTCTTTGTTTAGAGGGAAAATGTCTTTCTCATATCCATACTTCTTCTTGAAAATTGATTCCAACCTATCAGAATATTGATATCGCTCCTAACATTCTAACTACTTTCATATTTTCAACCGATTTTTTTGTTTTAACCTGGGTAAAAATATATTTTTACTACCAAAGATGGCACGTTGGACCTTAGTGGGGTGTGTCTCTTTCGTTTGTCTGAGCCTCAAGATGGATATTTTTAATTGGATCTATGATGCTTTCCTCTGTAGTGGTGGGACCATTCAACCATGGAATTATTTGGGTCACTAATTGGTTTAAAGTCATACTCAGACCCCTCTTCTTGTAGATGCAGTGTATCAATGGTCGGGTATTGAAATATCATATTTTGAGTTGATTCCTTGAGCCAGTCAATTGATACAACTGCACATTATGTTACACTCCCATATTCCCTTCTTGCTTCATGGTTGTGTTAATGATACCCAAGAAGGACATTCTATCCATGGCGACGAATAGAACAACTTTTCCCCACATCTATAGCCAGGATGGTTGATGATAATCTTTTGTACAAGAGGTCTGCACATGTGGCTCATCATCTTCTATAATGGGCATCGGGATATTTGCATAGGTAGAAATTAGATTAATTGTAGAATGGTTTATCCCTAGTTTCCCTACTCTTTCTTATAGAAATTTGACCTATGTCTTGCGAGACAGTCAAGGGAGCGACATGACCAGTCAAACCTATCCCAATTTGTTAAGATCTGAGACCTAAGTGAACTAGCATTTTGAGGAAAGTAATTTTATTCTCTGACAGCTATGGGTAGGGGTACTATGAGGGGCATGATATGTAAAACATGATGTTGGATATCATGTTGCATGTCACGTCCTTTCCAATAGATTTGGCAAGTTTTCAAGGAATCTTCCCACTCACCTGAAACGTTTTCAATTGTGCCTTTTCTTTCATATGCATGCCTTCCTCCCAATGGTTTAGAGCCTTTGAAATATCAAAAACATGTGAAACTTGGATGGAATCATTCTAACATCAACATGAATACAAGGATGTGTGGCAGCTTAGGGTTATTCCATACAGGCACTGAACTATATTCCTAGGCTCAACATATGTACGGTTGAATATAACATGGAGACAAAGAAAAATGGTGGGACCCCTTACCACAAATGGTGATCTCTGATAGGATTGAAATACACATGGTTGTCTTGTTAAGTCTTCTTCATCTTTCTAGGTTTCTAGGTAGACTACCATGTTGAATCTAGGTGGTGTTGACTAAGTTGTCCTACAAGCCATGAGTTGGATGGCGTATGATCTTGGAGGTATAGGAATACCATTGACACAATGCTAAGGGAGTGATTTCCTTTTCTCTTCTTTACCATACGACACCTTTTATTCTTTGACACGTGGTAGCCTAAAAACTTAGTCATGCTCTAATGCTCTGTTAAATTCCATATTCTTTCCCGATGCAACATGCATCCTCTATCATTGATCAGGCTCGCTTGGAATCATTGGATGACCATTCCATCACTTCCAGCCATGCTTACTTTTTATTCCTCGATTGTATGACATGGTTCCATTTGGGCGGGGGATTAAACTTATTTTGGGCTAGATAAGCACCTTTCGTGCTCCCGATAAGCAATTGATTATTAAGAGTGAGTCTTCAGACCTTATATCTTGGATTTTCACTGTACATTTCTTGGTGCCTAACCATATGATTTGTTTATTTTATGTGTGATCTCAGCAAGCTCTCTTTCGATCACTTTCTCTTGAATTTTGACCCCTTCATCTTGATCATGATGCATGCTAATGACTGGAAAAAAACAGTACTATCAACATATTTAGGATTTAAAGGATTATCTAATGGTGGTAAATGAAAGTGGAACATACAAAATTACTTCCCTTTAAAATTATGAAAACTTATATAGATGAAAAACAATGGGATATTATGTTTTTTATTGAAATAGGTGTCAAGTTGATGTTGACATTAAACTTATGAATTGAATAGATCCTTGCATACACACATGCAATTGTGTGTGGTTTTTTAGAATAAGGTTCTAATGCACATTGTTGCTAATCTAAAAGTTCATTATATTGTGATTTTGTCATACTTCACAACTATCTAAGTGATATAAGTGTGTTGGTCCTATTTCATAAATATGTTATTTGTGTTAAAGATTATTTCTTTATAAATGTTTTTAGTATATTTGATAAATATGAGGGTTTTCTTTTGTTTGATAAGGATTTTTTTGGAGTGTGTTTAATGTTTGGTTTTCATAAGTTGTACAAACATCCAAGTTTTGTAAGATGTAGAGCCTATATGTATAAGAAAAAGTGTTTGATATTTTATAGTTGTTTTTTCTAAGTTATCAAAAATATTTAACATGTGTTTAATAAAATAAATTGATTTAAAAAACATTTAACAAACAAAGTTTATCTTGTGTTTTAAAATTCTTTATCTAATACATCATTTTAATAAAAATACGAAATTGATTACAAATCATTTTAATAACAACTAAGAATGTTAGAGAAATGCATCTTAGGAAGGTAATGGACATTGACTACTACTAATAACTTTTTAAAATAAGGAAAAAAAAAGTAAACACATTTAAGGGGGATAATGATAGAATATAATATTTTTCAATCTTCCTTGAAATTGAAGATATCTTCTTTAAAAAATGTAGATGTGCATTTATCAACATAGTTAATGAAGAACTAATTATTTTAATGAGTTTTAAGTAATTGTCCATATAAAAAGAAAAATTTACAACCATGATTACAACATGGATTATATCACATTTGTCATCTTAATTATTCATTCACTCACATGATTAGGATGTTGTATAAGATTCCATAAACTTCATTTTCATTAAGTCGGGCGTATAATAATTATTTTTGGGGGGGAAATGATAAGGTCCTCTTTAACCTACAAGCCATCTAATTCACCACATAAAACACTATCATTAGCCATGAGAAGAATGATAAGGTCATTTTAACCTAACTTCTCTCATTGCCTTGAAACATTTATCACACAATTGTTTTTACACAAAATGTTTTTAGTGCATCTTGTTAAGTATCTATCAAACATGTCCTTGTTATTTTATGTACTTGTGCTTAGTTAGTCCACTACTAGGTGCTATTGAATAAAACCCAATATGATTTTAGTGTATCTTGTCAAGTGTCTATCAAACACATCCTTATCATTATATATACTTGTGCTCAGACCACTACTTACTAGGTTCTACTACATAAAAACAAAGATGCTTTTACAAATAAAAACATTTTTATTAGTTTAATGTAAGACAATAAATATACATTGAAAACATCTTTAATACAATGTTGCAAATGAACATCATGCATATCTTACAATTGTAAATGAATCCTAATTCATCGAAGAGCTTGAAGTTCCAAAACAAATTAATTTGTTTTCAACATGATGGTTGTAAATGTTGTTAACATTTCATATCCAACATCAAAAAATGAAGAAGAAAACATAATTGGCCAATTATGTATAACAATAATAAAATGGCACATCCATAATATAAATGTTGAAATAAAATTTTAACATATCACTCTCCATTTCCATCACCCTTATTATCCTCCTCACTTAGCATTGTAACATTGTTTTTCTCAAAAATAATCTTCAATCTTGGATCATGCTTTAGTATGAAGCACCAATCCCTATCCAACACATCCAAGTATGAAAACACTTGGTTGCAGTGTTTTGGGAAAACATAAGGCTCCTTAGATTCATTCCACGTCGTTTTAGAGTCGAAACATATTAAACACTATAAAAATATTCCTTTACATTACTTTAGTAAAATGTATCCCACTACTTGCACCTAAAAATAATAAATTAGAAAGATGAGAACTCCACTTGCATGATCTCTTCTACTTTCCAACACAACTTAGCTTCCCCTCTATTAGGTTTCAATCATGTTGTCTAGCATGATTAGATTGGTAAAGCTCAACCTCCACTCCACAGTCCAATTTGACACACCCATCATTATCATCCTTAGTGAAAAAAAGACGTTCATATGCTCCCATAG
Organism: Picea abies; assembly: GCA_900067695.1. NCBI lineage: Eukaryota > Viridiplantae > Streptophyta > Pinopsida > Pinales > Pinaceae > Picea > Picea abies. The sequence continues at coordinate 5,800 of CBVK0100462092.1, forward strand.
ATGGGAATAAATCAACCTATAAAAATGTGAACAAAGGATGGCATCATATGTATAATAACTCGAGCATTAAAAAAAACATAATACATGTTTTAATTCAAACATGCATTATAAAATGAATAATGTACATAGATATATTAGTACAAATTCATTACACCCGATCCCTATGATTAGTGCATCCTCTTCACCACACGGGTATTGATCATATGCACCATATATCTCTCTAATATAGTTATACACCCAACTATTGGGATAAATTCTTGGCATACTTTATTTTAAGTTATCAAAACAAGGCATCCTTATACCCTTCAACTATTTGAATTATTTCTTGTCACTATCCCATTTCCTTCTATTTTATTCACACAACATGCCTCATGGTTGCATTGTTTTCATGTCATCAAGAGAAAATTTATTGATGGCATCAATTTCTAAAATCACTAAGTTAATCATGAAATCAAAATGAATAGTATGAGATGAAATATATATTATCTAGTTCAATGTAAACATTTACTATATAGAAATTGTCAAAAACCAAGTGACTTACTCTTTATCATGAACCCTTTTCTATTCATTTGGAGTATCTCCCCCTTCAATTGGCCATACCAAAATGTTGTGCCCAGTGTGTTGTCAATTTTATTCATATACTCACTAGCATAATATAGTGAAAAATATTATATGTACCCCTTCACCATAGACCCCTCAAGTTTTTCCCTTTTTAAAACAAATCCCTTCAAATTTTTCATGTACCTCTCTAAGAAGAACATCCAAGGACATGAGACCACCCCAACTATTTCAACCTCATAAAATAGGTAAGTTATAAGATGGATTTTCAATTCTTGAAACTCATGGGTTGTTCTTTCTCAAAGATTTAAATAATCTCAGCTATCTTTGACATCACTATTGTATCTTTCCATGTGAATCCCCTTTGATGTAATCCAACATATGAATGTAGATCATCTATATATGGTGCATTGTAGGTCCTAGGGTAATTGAAGGTATAAACAACCATTCATGAGAAAAGAATAATCACACTACAAAATAAACGTATACAATATTAATTCGCATAAAATTGTGAGTGCATAACATTATAAGATAAACTACATAAAAAGAAGCATGTAATCAACATACACACTATTAGAAGGTTTATATGGTCATGTGATTTCAACCCCAAGAAATCTTCTTGTACAATGATGAAATGTCATAGGGTCAACCCATATAAATAAAATTTCTTCACACCCAATATAACGTTTGTTGCAAGAGAAATGCCATATTTTTTCCAAATCCATGGGACATAGCCTCTTTAGATAACCAAGTGGGACCAAGAAGACCTCTTCCCTATTGAAATTGAACAAAGTACTTGGTAACTATAATGAAATAATAAAGTCTCGGGAACCTATATCATTAATTATACAATAATTTTTCTATTCTCAGGCATACATCACTTTCTACTTGATGCAATTAGGCATCTATATCATTCTTGGACAGGCTACTTCCATGATACCTCTCTCCCAACACATAAATATGAAGCATTGATCACCCAATTGAAGTTAGTCATGCATATTTAGGTGGGTCACTGAGTAAGTCAATAATAACCTTATATAACGACAAAACCATTCCCCTATAACTCCCAATTACAAGAAATCTAAATATATATTTTTTGGTGCAAAGTTGAAGACCAAGGTTCTCAGGGGTTGCTAACAAATATATTGTTGTAGTCTAGAATCAATGGCATATTCAACCTTTTTCAATGGAAGGAGGTCTCACCTGAAGCGCACCCAAGACTTGTGTGTGATAAAGTGAGTTAGTGAGGATGCACCATCAAATCTAATGCAACCCAATGTAGATCCATGCTCAAATGTGAAAAGATGATATCATTGAGAGTCTACACTAGTATATACATCCTATAAGTTATGTTGTGTAGCATAAATACAATCCCATACATTGAAATACATGTGTAAATAATGATTTATTAACAATCATGGTACATAAATAATTGTGCAATGGAGAAATAACTAAATCACACACATCATAACCAAAGTTTTAGGGACCAAAGTTATTTCCTTGTTTATTATCTTCATCTCAATAATGGTTTTCAACTAGTATAGGTCTCCTTCCTTGGCTTGAGTATCATAGAATATTCCCATACACCCATTACATACTCTAGCTTCTTCATAAACAAAGCAATATCCCTGCCCCTTTATAATGATTCTTGGTAGATAGACTCAATGATAATCGTAATACCAGTAACAACAATACAACCCATGATAAAACTATTATAAGAGGTAATTACCATAATACTAACAATAACCACAGTAATGATAATGACAAACCAACTCTATAGAATGATAATGAAGATATTCAATCCTTTCCCATTAAATAATTCCCCAATTTGTATGGTTTTTTTGGCCACTTATTGATTCCACTATTATCCTTTCTTGATTCTCCTTTCGCTAATTTCCCAATTTCTCTTTGCATGCACTTGAAGGTTCCGGCCCTTTCCACTTACTCATCAACCTTGCAAATGATCATTTTTCACTACTGTTGTGCTTGAAGTTATTTTTCCTCTCGATGTAGCTACCTTCTATTGCTCCTATTCTTCCTCTGTGTTGTTTTGTTTTCCACCAAATCGGTTTCTTATAAAAAATGAAGGGCCCAACAGGACCTAACCACAATCTTTGACTCGTCCCGGGTCAACCTACTAGCTCATTTTCCTAAACATATGAAAATGGAGGCCCCAACTCATGTACAATGGTGAGATCTTATGTGCGAAATGAGTCATAATGCTTGACTTATTCCTACCATTTCCTTGCCAAAATAGAGGCTCTGATAAGAAATTATTGATCCACAATCACATCAGGCGCATTTGGATTTGCAGCCACCATATTATTCCACTTTGTGTCAGCAATGGAGTGAATTTGTTTCATTTAAATGTATTTATATTTGGCTATAGGCATGAAGTACCAAAAATCCATCTTCACGTCCTTGTTATATTAATCCATGGCATCCAACATGTCATCCTCAGCTTGTATTTCGGAAAACTTAATTGCCTACTCAACAGGATCCGAATGGTTATGGATTTTGAATGCATTTTGTTAATCCTAGTGCACAAATCATCGACATGATTACTACGTTGGTTCAGTAAGCTAACCCAGTCCATGACCATATCGAAGAGTCGTTGACATTCCATGTCTCAAGGATGAATAGAGGATTTGATAATATATCCTTCAATGATTACCTAAGTAATCCATTGCATCATTTCTTTGGGCTTCTACTTTTCTTTTAATTTGATTGCATCTAACTCTTGTTGTAGCGTATCAGTTTTGGAATCCACTCGGGACAATGTGCCAGCAATGTTCTCAAGTCATTGTGGAGGTGCAACTAGAGTTATATATTCAATAAACTCAGACACCATATATCTAATATTAGTCCAGAATTGGATGAGTTTGTCTGAGACAACCACAAGTGAGGATTCAACATGCACACACAAGATATGCTCATATTTTGCAGCTGACGAGGCTTCATTGACAACCTCACACAATTTTTGTTATCTTTGTGCGAGCTCATCATTAGCATGCTTAATTGTAGTGATCTTGTGCTCCAGTTGATCAGTCAAGGCCTAGATTAGTTGGATGATATGTGGGGTCCCAACTGGAAAGATCCCAAATAGTAAAATACAGGTCCAAAGGAAACCTTGAGGAAAGAGGTTGATTGCTCTCTATATACTGTTTTGAAAATATGGGGGTGTCAGCAGCATCTAGACTAGGGGAGTCAACTTTGAGGCTCCGAGCAAGTCGGTCCTGTACCTCCTACAAAAGTGTCACAACCAGAACTATTTATTCCAAGCATAGTTCTCGGATATCCACGCATTTTTGTGGATCATGTAACATATATGTGAGTTGGTCCTTAATTGAGCTTGTGTTATGCATGGATTGCATGTCATCCTAGGTATCACTATCCATGTCTCTAGTTGTGAAGTGAAGGTAGTTTTTGGTTGTGCATCAAAGGGAACTTGAACCTTCAGATCCTATGGAGAAATGGATGGTAAAGGAATCTTGGGGCAAAAACTTTTAGCAGAGGGGATCATAGACTATGGAAATACCATGTCATATTGGGTATGGTTAAGTGGAATCTAGACTTGCAATACTTGCAGAAAAGTGGGAAAATTGGGGCTTGTTCTTCCTTCTGTAGTGGAAAATGGATCGAAAGTTTCAATCCTTATAGTATCATGGTAGGCTTGGGCAGGGGACGATGGAATGGTGAACGGGGAATCAACGAAAACACTAGGTTGTCGAGTGGTGATTTCTTCCATGATGGTGATAGATTTTGGTGGATTTGGTGGGTCGTGAATGATGTGTATAACCTGGATTTTGGAGGGAATGGGGGTATTAGAGCATGAAGGGGCTGGAATGTTACTAATGGGGGGTGCAAGGGATGATAGATGTGTGGCATCAATGATGATTGGAGAAGACATAGACTTGGATGGAGAGATAGTACACAACTTCTTCATAGGGAAAAACAATAGACAAGACTCCGTGAAATTGCTTACCTAAAATGGTAGCATTGTATGGAATTCAGAAAAATGGAATCTATAGTTTCCTTCTAGAAAGTGCTTCCTCTTCACCCTCATCTTCCCCTTCCTTTGAGCTAGAAGGTGTCATGTACTCTCACTTTTTTGAATTGGTATTTACATCAGGTGGATAGACAGGAGTAAACCTTTGCACAATAGAAGGAATTGTGTAGGAGGTACCTGACCACTTATTTTCCACAATGAAACCCAGACATGATGTGACCTCCTTGTCAAACACAAATTTATCGAGATAAAATGGTAAGGGGTCATGTGGAAGAGTGTCGCATCACCTACGAGAAGTCTCACAAATATATGGTCATGGCTCATCCCGAACCAAACATTATGACTGTGCCTATTTAACAATGGCTATGGGATTCATGGACTTTGTGTCATAGCAATGATTTCATTATTCCATTGTAGAAATTTGTAGTGTGATTTGTTGAGTCTCTGCTAGCTATGTGGATATGCCACGGGTAAAAAAAATTGGTGATTTTGTTGTCTTCGGAATGGGATATGATATGACCCTTCGACGACTGCCACTTCCACATAGAAAAGGATACCACTAAGTATCCATAAATGAAGTACCCAATATTTTCATGGGAATCCATGCAAGCCGACAATATCTTTCTAAGCAATTATTTGCACCAATTCATCGGTGCACCATTCTTGATGAACTCTACTACTGTGAATTCCTCAAGGGTACACTCGCATGTTGTATAATTTTCCATTAATTTTCCATCAATCAGATAGCATTCCATGTGGACTTGTTCATCGTTGATCGGAGAAATATGTGATCCTTGACCTCTACGATTGGTGTTATATTTATCATAAAATATAGGTCCACCCTTTTTTTGGTCGTGCTTCACAGATACTTGGAAGTTGTCTGTGACATCCTAATATTATATGGACAAACCAATTATATTATGAAGGTCCTCGATATGGATGGGTTGGGTTTGGTCTACCATAAGGTGTTGTTGTGCATGCGGATGATGAGGTATTTTGTTCACCAGACGACTTTCCCTATAGTGCCAAATATTAGTAGGTCGCAAAGATTCATCAAGGTAGAACCTTCCATTGGTATGTACTGTAGTTTCCACTGCCAGTGAAAATCATCGTCTGACAATGTCACGCAATTCATAAAGGAATGAATAGCCATTTGTGGAAACAAGGAATCATTGGTAAAATAAAGGTTGACTAGCTGAGCCTGTTTGGCTTTGCCATGGAGATCACCCTGAACTGTAATGCGTGGATCAATAAATTCCTCTAGCATCGTGGTTTTGGGAAGGGATCGTCAACTAGTACCTTGAACCATATTAGGAGAATGGAGTTGGTAGAAAAATAGTACTGGTGGATAAAGGTGTTGTTAGGAGGGAAAAACTCTCTCTGGCCAAGGGTAAAACACAATAGATAGGTATGACTGCAGAAATCGACTCAATTCCAACATATGTTATACAAACTAATGTGCAAGATAAGAAAGAGGCCTACCTCGATCCAACGTTTGATGATGTTCCATCGTTGATCACTTTGACCCAAAGCTTTGTACCTGCAAAAATTTCTTAACAAACAAGTAGAGAAAGTATATAGTGATAATAGAAAAGGGGTTAGCACATAAGATAGCATAATCCATTAATAAACATTAAAAACATGCCCATGGATAATAATCATATATTTTCACGATACCAATAGGACAGGAAAGGAGTATTTCTATTAATAAATGATCAGCAGAAGCAAAAACATTACAGAATTCGGTGTCGGCACGGTTTGAAACCAAGTTCCTTCCAACTGGATCTCCACCACTTCAATCCTCCACCAAAGGCAAGCTCATAGGAAAGAGACAATGAGGTTCTCTCAACAATAGGGAAAGAGCTTGGGGACTGAACATTGTGTTCAGACTTGAGGGACAAGAGGGATGCAAAC
>CBVK0100462093.1:0-12280 GCA_900067695.1 Picea abies
TGAATCTTGTATGCACTTAATAACTCAATAAATTAGTAGTAGTTATTGATTCCAAGAAAGAATTTGGCTTGGGATCATTACAGATATGCTAAAGATAGAAAGTCAAAACTCAATTGCAAAAGATAAAGAATGATCCTCAAAATGAGGTCAATTGCACATTTCATGGTCTTCAGATCTTGTAGAGTCCTTGTGTAGTGCATAATAGGCTTCCAAGGCCGATTGATGACTCTTCCAAGAGATAGAATTTGAATTTGTTGAGTTGTGCAAAAATCCTAATCTTTTGCCACCAAAATAGGTACCAAAACCAACTTGGATACCTTTTCTAATCCTTATACACCAAAAATGGATCTCGAATTTGACTCTATAATTCAACATCTATCCATTTCAAGTTTTTTCAAATGATTCAGATTAGTAAAACCTCGATCTATGCAAAATTTATCTTTCTCTGGCCAGTGACAGGTTTCGATGGTTAACACAGAGGAATTATGGTTGTATTAACTAACGAAAGATTTTCTTTCGGTGGTTAAACGACCGAAAACTTAGCTTTGTCCAAAACTTCAAAATTGCAAAAATTGATTACCTTTATGCTTTGCTGAGTGTTCAAGGCTTCTTTGATGATGTTTCTCTTCCTCGTACAAATATGGGAGCTTTAATTTTCTATGTTGAAGGCTATGGTATATCCACCATTGTTGTAGCTAACTTGGCTAGAGTTTCCAAACCTGTTTGATCTTGTGCTAGAGGTTGAGATTCTTTTAACTTTAGCCTCAGAAGTCTAAGCTTCCTGTACAACTTCATATTCTCTCTTATCAACACCCTGTTCCTGTCCTTGATTTTATCATCTTTTCCTTGAGAGTTTGGTTCATGTTATAAAGTTCTTCATTTCTTTCAGTCAACTTTGCATTTGTCTTTTTAATGACTCTTTCTAAAACTTCCATCTCATAGATCTGTTTCAGAAGTTTATTGATTTTTTGAGTCTTAGGTGCTTTAGGTTTGCTTGAAGAAGCATTTGCTAATGGTTGACTTTGTTCATCTGGAGGAGTTGGTGAGGGAAAGTTGGGGTAATCTTCTACAACTTGCTTAGCCTGTTCGTCACCCTATGTCTCTGCTAACTCCAGCTATGGCTCTGAGTCACTGTATGGTAAGTTCAGAGGGTTATCTCCTTCAACAAGATCCTCGGTCTGCTCACCCTCTTTACCGAACTGTAATTTCCTTTTGGTTCTTTTTCTTTTGGCAGAGGATGATTCTGTTGGCTCTCTTGGAGGTGAGATAGCCTTCCTTTTTCTTCGACTGCTCTTAGGGGTGATGGACTTCTTATCAACATAATTCTTCCCCTTTTCATCTTGTTGAAAATTAGTTTGGAACTCATTCCAAAATAGGAAGAAATTCCAGTCCACTTGTTTCTTCTTCAAGGACTCTTTAACAATGAGTGTAATCAACCCTTGGTGTGACAACTTGCTGGCCACTTTGGTAGGCTTCACCTTGACTTGTCTAGCCATTTTTCTGAGAGCTTTGTGCAGGTAGAAGGGTAAGTTAATGGGTGATCTACCTGTGAAATGATTCAACAGTTTGAAATGGTAGGTCATAACCCTATTATACCTACCTTCATAGGTAATGTATAGAAAAATTACCTTCAACAGAGCTTGCCATTTAGGCTCATGAAATGACATTGGTATGTCTTTCTTTCAAATGAGATTCTTATGTTGAGGTTGTAAATATGATCCGAACTCAATGTTTGTGGGTACAGTCATCTTGAACCAACATTCCCCTGTCCTAGGGAGACCGGTAATCTCAGTGATGGCTGCTTCATCTACCATGAATTCCTCCTTGCCTATAATAGCTATCCTCCCATCATATGATAATGAAAATGCTTCAGATAGCTATTGGTGAAAGTCTTCAAGATTCTCACAGTATGAGAACATGCCAACCAGTTTGAAAAAGTCAGGCACCTCAAGGTGTCCCTCTAGATACCATGTTCCATCTAACTCAGACCTGAGAGTTGGCCCAAGTTTCAACATATAATGAGTTGGTTGAATGTTCCTGCAATTTAGCCAAAAACCTGAGAACTGGGAGACAAAACACTTAAATTTCGGAGGACATAGAGGGTGTATGTCGAGTTATAAGGCACAGAGCAGGGATGACTCAGAGTTTGATAAACCAACTCTTCAACAGATTCTAATAACAAATGTCAGCTTGATTATAGCTGAGAACTCAACTTAATGCAATAGATATAATTTAACTCAGGCTTGAAAGAATCTAATGCTACCTGAAGACTCGAGCCTTCTCGAATTTGGATCACAGATGGATTGGTGACCAACAACAGAACTCGAGCTTCATATGGAAAAACGGTAATTGACTGTGGACTGGGTTTGATAATGAAATCACAGGATTGCACAAAACTTTGGATTTGATTGCTAAATCAATGGATTTGAAAACATCATTAAGTGGAGTCATTATGAGCAAATCTTCTTGGGACTTGAAGTTATGAAAGGCCATGTGCATCAACAATATAGTTAGCTAAAAAGAAACTCATAAATTTCTATGTTGTGCCGAGCTTCCATGTGAAATGACAAGTGGTGGTTTGAAAGGACTATAGAGCATCAAAACCCCGATCAAGTGTAATGATAGCATCTTACCTCACCAATTCCATCAATTTTTGGTGGTTAATGTTTGATAATTACGCCAACTAATAGCCGAAATGAGTGAAATCACGAGATTTTCTTTTCCCACGTAGAAACCTTTTCGGTGGTTAAATGGGATTTTGTATTTCCCTTCTAACTACCGAGAATGGAGGCTTTTGGTGATTAATGAGCAATTTTTCAGGACCGCCTAAACCACCGAAACTTGATATTTTATCTTTTTCTTCACAATACCAAATCAAATGTTTTTTCCAAGTTTATTTACAGAAAATAGACTCTCTAACACACCTAAAGAAATTTAGAAATATATTTTTGGACTACACTCTATCACCTAAAAAGAAAAATCTCAATCAATTTATTTGAGGAAATAACATGGCCTGAGGGACTAAATCTTCGAAAAAGGAACATTCTCCTTGGTTTTGGTTTATCACCTTTTTCGGGCCTTGGAGATTACTTATGAAGAAGGAACCCCCATAAAGTCCATAGTTAATCTCTTTTCTAACTCCCTAAAATTGAAAAGATCTTCGAGTGACCTTGTTGCTTCACACTCATTAAATTGGTCTAGAAGAACATCTACATGCATGAGTTCAACCCTTTTTCTAGCCTGTATATTATAGCGGAAAAAGTTATGCCTCAGGATATTTCTCTCGCCGAGAGATTTCTCCTCAGTAACTTTTATACTTTTTCGGGCTAAGGAGACTAAACTTAGAAAATGGTTGTGAGTCCATAGTTAATCTCTTTTCAGACTCCTTAAAATTGAAAATATTGTTGAGTCATCTTGTCTTTTCCACAATCATTAAAATGGTTTTGAATATATGTCTTTTTAGTGTAAGTTTAACCTTTTTTCAAACCGACTAGACTATCTCTGATAAAGGTACTCCCTGGAGTCTTCTTTTATGTTTTTTCAGACTCTCTAAATGTGAAAAAACTATCAATCTTACCTTCTCTAGGCTTATTAAAATTACATGGAAGGGGTCTCATTGTGTCTTGCTTAATCACATTTGCATCTTTTTGTCTTTGGTCTAATGTCGGCTTCATGTTTCTCTCAGATGAACCTTTGAAGCATGCCTTATACATAAGCCTTGTAGCACTTCTTGCCTCTGTGAACCGACACCTTGACCCATGGAGGAATTTTCCTTGAGTATTCTTTTCCATCACATGTCTTGTTGCTTTGAGCATTAGTATGTTCCTTGCGCTTAGAACTAGAATGCTTTCTTGTGACGCTCATTCCTCTGTAACGTAGCATTATTTTTTTCCTTTTCGAGCTCTTAAAAAATTGAAAAAGAAAAAAAAATCAAATATTCCAAAAAGAGGGGAAGAGAAATATTCATTCTTTTTTCAACAACACAGAGATTCACCCTTGGAAAAATCACATCCTTCTGTTTGTTCGCCAAGAATTGGGATCTATTATGACCTTGGGAAGCTATTCTTGCTACATAGAGTTGTGTCCTCCTCTGTTTGGCTACTCTTACAAACACATGGAGAGTTTACGTTTCCTCTTGCATCGTGAACTTATGTTAATGTCATTCTTCCTGAGTCTGATCATCTTTTGTTCTTTTGTCCAAGGGAAGTTTCACTCAACCTGAGTTGGCCTTTTTGCATTTTTCCTCTTGACTTTCATGAGTCAGCCATCCTGACAGTCTAGTCAAGTCCATATTCAAAATTGACGAAGTTTTCTACCTAATCATCGAGATCCTCATGTATTTTCCCGATGAGCCATCAAAGACCTCAGGGTAGTGATTTATACACTCCCATTGCACTCCAACTTGAGTTTTGAATATCTTGAAGTTGTTTCTCGAGATATAAATACCTCATCTCCAGCCATTAGGTGTCACTAGCTTCTTGAATATGGATACTATACTTGTATATCTTCAACTGATTTTGAGATGTAGATCCATTGTGTATTGCTCGCGCATACACTTTATATATTTATATGACATGGATATGCATTGTATTTGACTAGAAACCATGATTTAGTTCATCTTGAGCATGGGTATGCCCACCTAGGAGAGACAATTGTTGTTTTGCAGATGGCACCTCTCGAACTCTGGTCTCGGGCTCACTCGATTTCGCACATTGGTGAAGATATTGTAATGTATTTCAACCATCAGTTTGTATTTTGACCTCACACATTAGCGGGCATCTGTTATATCCCTAAACTTCCCTACTCATGCATACATGGCCTTGGCTCTCTTACTTGCATATTTTTCCAAAGCATTGCTAAGAAGTTCTTCTTAAAAAACCATTTTTTAGAAGATGTACATGCCCTGCACCATTACATATCACATACATACGCTTTCTACAACACTAAAACTCATGTACATACACTTGTTTCACAATTACAACTCGTGTATGCTTGCAAAAGTTGCAAAAATTAAAAAGTTGCAAGAAATTCGTTGAAATTCACGGGCTATTGGAAGTTTCCCAACCAATTCACTTTCTATAGACTGTCACCCAACCGAATAACCATCCTTTTTTCATATAAAAGGAGGTGTTGGGATATCATTTCACATAAAAGAATAAGAACAATGAAACTCTGCCCAATTTCACTTCCCCTCCTTGCCCAAGATTTTGTTTCCTTTTGTGAGATATTTCCTCAGCATTCACTCATCAGCCCCTTCTTCCTCCATTCAAACCATTCCCTTCCTTTGAGGTGATTAGAAGGTTGAGAGAATAATTCCATTCAAGGTGCCCTTGGAGCATGGTAAAGAGGAGCCTGAACCAGGTTTGTGGAATGGTGGCCAACACAAATTGTAAGTTGTAATCTTTGTATGATGGATAAAATAATCACATTTTCTTATCCCAAATGATGGTGTTTTGTGTATTTTCATTTATCTATAATTAGAATTTAATATCTACCCTAACTCATGAATAGATTAGCATGCTTGTAGTCCTTGTTTTCCTATCTTTGGATATAGGTCAGACTTAGGAGGAGACGTGCAATCATTGGAACTACCAAGCTTGGGGAGATCATCACGAGACATGGGATCAAAGGTATAGTTACCCGATCTCTTCTCTTATTGCTCTCTTTGCATTAGTTTTGGTATGTTTGGGGTAGATTAAAATAGATTAACTTTTAGATGGTTATTCTCTCTGTCTACATCTTAAACCCTGGTGTAGTTAAATGGGGGTTTTCCCCACTAGCAATAGTTTAGGGGGAATATTCATTTTCCTAAATTCTAGGAGAATATTCTCTTCATTTCACACTTTAGTTGGATCGGTTGAGTGGATTATTAATGCCACATTGGTTCCATCACCATGTAGAATTGGGCTCATCATTGTTAGTCCACATTATCCTCGAGATTATCACCAGAATAACACATTACCCGCACTTCACCATGTTTCAGTTAGTTAACTAGAGACTGAGAGGCTAGCTAACTCAGGCTATGTGGCAGTTAACTCTCGTAACTGTCAGTGTGTTTCCATATCACTCTATACCACCACTATGGCACATTGGATTCTCTTCCAATGTGCAATAGCTGAGTTATAAAGAGTATATCATGTGTAAATTATCATTCATTCATTTAGTTAATACAATTCTTTGTTCTCTCTCTCTCGTTTCCATATTTTCTCACTCTTCTGCAAACTATGTATGTCCTTTGCTAGCTATATCTTATCTGTGCAGGTTCATCCACATTTACATGGTATCAGATCTGATGCATTTCTAGGAAAAATACACACCAGACTCTTCTTGTAGGTACTGAAGATTAAAGAAAGTGGGAAAATGGAATTTCCAAAATAATTGATTCTTACACTGTACAATTTATTTGCATGGAAGGAAAGGATGGTAATGCATATTCAAAGTAGAGTATTATACAGGTTAACCATGGACACATAGACTAAACCCACATCAGCCATAGAAAAATCCAAGTATCTAAATCACATGGATGAAGCGTATGGAACTATTTGTCGTCTCATTTATCCTAATATCCTCTTTCACATATCCTCTTGTAAAACCCCCAATGATCTAGGTGGATATCAGTGGCCAACCACCTTTTCCAACTAGCTCAAACAATTTTTTGGCAATTTTGGTAATTTACTATTTTTAGCCGTTTTTCACTTCCGAAGTTGTTTTGAGGCCCTAAACGATGTTTTTTGGGAAAATGGTGACAATTATGGAATTTCCCTAGATATTTCCCTGAAAATGAATCTCCTCGATGATACCTTTCAAACAAGATATCATACGCCTAAAACAGACATCATATGAAAACATTACGGCCCCGAGAAGTTGATGTACTAACTTACCCAAATGGGGTCCACATGACTTTTGGCGCTTCATCTCCTAGGGTTAGGTTTTTGGATTTCTAGGGTTTTTGACATTCCTGTTTATTGTAAAAAGTCCTTCAGAGCCTCATTGTAATCATCTTCTTGCGAATGAGCACAACCGTCACATCTCTTCTCAAAGATAAGCCACCACCATTCCAACAAGCTTGTTTCCACTACATTTTACAGTTTCAGCTTATTTCCTTATTGAATAGAAAACCAATTTTACTGTATCTCTGTTATTTTGTGTTAAGCACCTGTTAATAATATGTATTCATTTAGTTATGCTCATAAAATCTAGATCAGTGGTATTAGAGAGGTCTTCTCCTTGTTGTCTTAATGCATGTCGCCAACGAGGTCGGAGTACAAAGAGTTGGATCTCGAGCTTGTTTCTCTTGAGGACAAAATCTCTTGTACGCCCAAGTGACCTCTCATGGTAGGAGAAAATAAATATGGTGGGATAGGAGATCATTTCAAATTGTTGATTGAGGAATCCCTCATGCAACAAAGGAACGAGATGATGGATAGTTTCACACAAATCCTTCGGTGGCTACCAAAAGGAGACACATCTTCTTCGAGCAGAGGCATCACCCCCTTAAAGGTAAAAATAAACTTCGATATTCCTATATTTGAAGGTCAGATAGATCCAGATGTTGTAGAAAAGTGGTTGAATCTACTAAAAGCATATTTTTCTGTCCATAACTTTTTGAATAGAGAAAAGATTACTTTTTCACTCCTCAAAGCCATTCCCCATGTCAAATATTTGTGGGAAACTTTCTGTGAGCAAAAGGAAACAGAGGAAACCTCAGTATTTATAGTCATGACCACCTGGGAATCCTTCAGAGATGTTATTAAGGAACAATACTACCATATCGGAAGTTATGATGACTTGTAGACCAAATGGACTACACTGTGGCAAGAAAGAGACCAAGCAGTGCCAAATTTCACAAATATCTTCCATACCTTGTGCACCAAGATGAGTATCAAAGATTCAGTGCAACATTTGGTGCTCAAGTATCATGATGATCTACATAGATACATCTAGAATGAAATGGAATTTCTAGACATCTCATCATTGGGCACGGCCTACCGATATGCCATCAAAATAGAGAAAAATCTCAAACAAAAGACGTGAAAATTTGGGTCTAGGAACCCATCAAAACAAAATCTAGGAAAGGGCAGCCCCAAACAACAAAGCAAAGGATAGAGAAAATATGGACAATATCAGGTAAACTAGTCCAAGCCACAAGCAAAGAAGGACACCAAAAATACAAAGAAAGATATTGGGAAGTGGTGCGACTTTCATAAGATCCCTTGGAATAACACTGTTGATTGTCACTCAAAGTAGTCGTTGGTGGCTGAGGTGAATTTCTCTGAATCAGATGTGGGTTCTGACTCTAAGCTAGAACCAGAAAGGGGAAGACAAATCATTGACATGGAATCCAGTGCTACCGTTGCTACCACCAAGCTCTAGTCTAGTGAACCAGACTAGCCAGAAGAAGGAGAGCACCTATTCAATTCACAGATGTGGGTAAAAGGGACCCCACTACACTTCATCATTGATAGTGGTATCCAGAAGAACCTCATCTTAGCAGAGGTCGTCAAGTGGTTGGCCTTGCCGACAACAACGCACCCACAATCCTACACCATTTGATGGTTCTGCCAAGGAAGTAATCTCCGCGTCAACCAACAGTGTTGAATGTCATATGTCATGAAGCCCTTCAAAGATGAGGTATTGTGTGATGTTTCTCCTCTCAAATTTTGTGATGTTCTTTTGGGCTAACCGTATTTATGGAAACATCATGCTATATATGATTCTAGGCCTCCTAGTGTTATTATTAATTTGAACAGGAAATTGTACAGGATACCCGAGGCAACCCCACCTAGTGCTATTTCCTTAATCTTTGCTAGGAAATGTAGGAAGTTCATCTCTCAGATGGGGAAGTTTATCCTCTTCGTGATTCACTCTCATAATAAGTGAAAGTTCACAGCCACAACTAGGGTCTCTACATCTGACCTCTCCACACAGCAGAAGAAAGTAGATAAGGTCATGGAAGAATACTCATATATCTTCTCCTCACCTACTGAGGTACCTCTGCACTTCTAGGTTAAGCACCCCATTGATATGACCCCCAACGCACCACTACTCAATGGGCCAGTCTATCACCGCTCTCTGTTAGAGAATTAGGAGATCAAGCTACAGATCTAAGAACTACTCTACAAGGGGCACATATGTCCCAACTCATCACCTTGTGGGAGCCCAATCATGCTGGCATAGAAGACATGTGGTACCTGGAAACTCTGCATTGATTATCGGGCTCTAAATAAAATCACAGTCAAAAACCAATATCCAATTCCCCGAATCATTGCCCCCCTTGATCAGCTCACAAGGGCCAAATACTTCAGTAAGATTGATCTAAATTCTAGATACCACCAGGTCCCGATAGAACAGACATATATATGGAAGACTGCCTTCAATTCAAAGGCAAGCCTTTTTGAATGGTTGGTCATGCCCTTTGGTTTGAAAAATGCTCCAACCACTTTCATGAGGATGATGGATGATATCCTATGACCATTCACCAATAATTTTGTAGTGGTGTGTTTAGATGACATTATCATTTACAACAAGACTTGGGCCGAACACTTGCATCATATTCAACAGGTTTTGCACACCCTGCGACAACACAAGCTATACGCCAATGTGGAAAAATGATCCTTTGTCATGGACAGGGTCCATTACTTGGGATACATCATTGATCAACATGGTGTATATCTGGATTGAGCCAAGATCCAAGTCATCAATGACTGTGCAGTCCCAACCACACATACTGATATTCATAGCTTCTTGGACCTTGCCAATTTCTACTACAAGTTCATGTTGGGATTCTCCCATATTGCATGGGCCCTCACCCAAATAACCAGGGGTGGTGGTAAGGAAAAATTTGGGTGGGGTCGGTCCCAACAACAAGCATTCGATGATTTGAAGGAGTGCTTGTGCTCAACCCCACTACTTTCACTACCATACCTGCAACAACCCTTTGAGATAGAGACAGATGCTTCACACTATGCTGTGGGTGTTGTTCTCACTCAGCACAGCCACCCTGCGGCCTATCATAGTGAGACACTATCATATCATGTCCGTAAGTACCCTACTTAAGACAAAGAAATGTACTCCATTGTGCAATCCTGCCTCCAATGGAGACATTACATTCTTGGGAAGGAGATAGTCATCCACATTGATCATAAGCCACTTCAGTTCATGGAGACACAAGGAAAATTGTAGAATGACCACAATCAAAAGTGGTCCACATACTTCCAGCAATTCCACCTCAGAACTAAGTATAAATCAAGAAGAACCAATAACATCATTGATTGCCTTAGTAGACCACCAGTCGCGACACTTACCATGATGATAGAATCTTGCGACCATGAGACCTATGGATGGCTCCAACTCTATGAGAGAGAGACCTGGACTTCGCCACCACCTACCAAATGTTGGGTGCAAATACAATTGTCGATTGTCGATAATTTCCATATTTAGGATGGGTTGTTGTGTCATATGGGACATATTTATGTTCCATAAAGCAAGTGAGAGAAGTTGATCTGGGAAGCCCACTATAGTTAGGTGGTAGGACACTTCAGCATCTAAAAGACAATGATGATGCTACATAAAAATTTCTATTGGTTGAAACTTCGACAATAGGTCATCAAGTATATCAGGTCCTTCACTGCCTATGCTATTGCCAAATCAACCATTAAGAAACAGGGCCTGTACACCCCTCTTCCTACTCTTGACAGGCCATGGGAATCCATAATAATGGACTACATGTTGGGCCTCTGTTACACATTATTTTCGTCATCCCTATGATCGTTAATGATGTAAACCTATCTATTGATTTTAGAGGGGTCACAGTGGCCTGAGTTCCTGAAGAGAGAAGGAAGAAGAACTTTTCCTGAGGAAAAAGTTGCATTTTCCTATGTAAAAACCTTATAAAAAGGAATGTTCGCAGGTTGCTATATAGGCAGGGTGCGAGAATGATCAATTCTCGCAGGTTGCACTATAGCCAGGGTGCGAATAGTTCGCAAGTTGCTATAAAGCTAGGGTGCGAACATTCCAGCACGTGGGAAAAATGTACGGTTTCTCAAATTTTCTAGAAGGAGAAGCTTCTTGGGTGAGGTGGCATCCGAACGGTTTGGATCTTACTCGCTTTCATGATTTAGTGGGATCATCCTAACCTCGTCACCTTATCCTCTTCAACTTATAAAAGGAGAGGAGCTCTCATGGAGAAGGGGTTCTTAGCTTGGTTCTTGGTTGTGGTTCTTTGGCTTGGAATTATTAGCCTGGTTGGAGTGTCTTTGAGATTTGCTTTGTCAAGATAGATTGTGAGCAACTATCAGATCTATGGTCTCAGAATTCTTGGAGTCAAAGTGTGTGGGGAACGAAGGACAGTTGGAAGAGACCTTATGACATCAAGGCAATGGTTGTAATCTCTCTTTCACATTTAATATGATACAGTGATATATTTCTTTCCCATAAAGTGAGATCTACTTTATTACATAATTCCTTGATCATATGTATAGATTAGCTATTGGATATATTATTTTCTTTCACTTTGGTTGGTTTGTGCTGTTTTGATCTTGACTGCACAAGAGCGCTAGAGCGAAGCAGGAGCAACAAAGATTAAGGAAGCGATTACGAGGTATGTCTCTTATTCTCACTTCCAATTTAATTCAATAGTTAGATCTAGGGAAAGCAGTATATTCTGTCCTGTTTTGTTCTAGATCTAGGCGGATCTAGGGAAATCGGTTTGTGTCCGCACTCACGGATTTATCCAATAACAAAATTGGCGACTCCACTGGGGAACGGATTGTTTCCTAGTTAGTCTAGTTTCCCTTGCTTTGATTGCTTGTTTTCTGGTCTCTGAGTCTGTGGGAGATCCATCCAGACTCTCTGGATCTGAAAGTTCTCTCAAAATTTTTGTCTATTTTCCAAATTTTGTGTTTTCAGACATTCTCGCACTGTGCCCTTTAGCCACCTGCGAGAATCATTGATGTTCGCACCCTACTCTTAGGTCCAGTGCGAAATTCTTGCACCCTACCCATGTCTAGCCTGCGAGAATACCTAATTCTCGCACTGCACTCTATTGCTAGCCTGCGAACTTGTTTGTGAGAAATTTTTGGATTGGGTTTTGTCATTTTTTGATACCCAGTTTTTCTTTGAACAGCTAGATTGAACTTTTGGAGCCTATATTGATCTGTTTACAGTCTGCTTGACATTCTTTGAGTTGCTTTTAGCCACTTTTTCTTTGTTTGTTTTTGAAGGATTAGTCTCTTTCTTTGAGTGTCTTTCAATTACAAAGCGTGTGTTTTCTTTAGAATTG
>CBVK0100462094.1:0-12280 GCA_900067695.1 Picea abies
TATATATAATCCTTTGTTTGCACACATAACAACCAAATTTTCAAAATAAAATTTATTCTTCTGTTTTCACAACATACCATCCAAATTTACATTTTTTTATTTTGATCCACCATCATATCATTTTTATATTTGACATTTTATTATTCCTGTCGAATACACCCTGAATTTAAAAAAAATCCTATGCGGCATCAAATTCCAAGCCCGATTCAAAGACCGTGCACATTGCATTCGTTGTAAAATGATGCAATGTTAGATGTTTTTGATCCAAGTGGATATTAGTGGCCAGCCACCTATTCCAACTGGTTCATCTTGACATTTTTTTAGTTTGATAGTTTTTTTTTAGTTTTCGTGTCCTGAAATTTTGAGGTCATTTTGAGGACCTAAACAACGTTTTTAGGGCTCTCCATAGTCAAACTATAAACAAAATTAGATCTTGAAGGTGTAATGTGTAGTCCTTAGATAGACCTTTCCAATGGGCTATCGTGCATCTAAAGAAAAGATCTTATGAAAAAGTTACGACTCTGAGAAGTTGATGTACCAACTTACCCCAACGGGGCCCACATGACTTTTGACGCTTCATCTCCTATGGTTATGTTTTTGGATGTCTAGGGTTTTGAAATTTATATTTTTTGTAAAAAGGCTTTGAGAGCCTCATTGTACTCATATTCTTGTGAATGAGCATAGTCGTCACATCTCTTCTCAGAGATAAGTTGTCACCTTTCTAGCAAGCTTGTTTTAGTCCGCATTTTAGAGTTTCAACATATTTCTTATTCAATATAAGTCAAGTTTTAATGTATCTATGACCGTGTCTCTGTGTTAATATTATAAATCTATGTTTTCATTTCATTCCGCTCATAAATCTAGATTAGTGGTATCAAAGCACTCTGCTCTTTGTCCTTTTTTTAGTGCATGTACCTGATGAGGTCAAGGTATAGAGAGTTGGGTCTCAAGCTTGTTTCTCTTGAGGAAAAATTCTCTCACACGCCCAAGAAACCTTCCATGGAGGGAGAAAAGAAAGACAACATCACATGAGATCCTTTCAAAATGTTGCTCAAGGAAGCCCTCGAACGACAGAGGAACGAGATGATGGACAACTTTGCACAAATCTTTCAATGGTTTCCCACAATAAACACATCTACCTCAAGCGGAGGGGTCGTCCCCTTCAAGGTAGAAATCGATTTTGAAATTCCTATATTTGAAGGTCAAATATATGCGGATACTATAGATAAATAGTTAAACATTCTAGAAGGGTATTTTTCATTCCACAATTTTTTCGATAGAGAAAAGATTACAATTGCGCTCCTTAAGGCCATCCCCCATGTCAAATATTGGTGGGATACTTTATGTGAACAAAGGGAATAAAGGGATCCACATTATTTGTAGTTGCACCCACTTGGGGTTCCTTCAGGGATGTTATTAAGGAATAATAATACCTTGTTGGAAGTTATGACAAATTGAATACAAGATGGACCACACTGCGACGGGAAAGAGACCAAATAGTTCCAGAGTTCACCAATGTATTACATACATTGTGTGGCAAGTTGGGTAAGAAATATTCTAAGAGACATCTAGTTCTCAAGTACCACGACGGTCTGCATAGATACATCCAAACATAAATGGATTTTATGGACATCTCATCGTTGGGCGCGACCTATCGATATGTTTTCAAAATCGAGTAGAATCTTAAACAAAATATATGACAATTTGGGTCTAGGAACCCCTCACAGCAAAATTAGGGCAAGGGAAGCCCCATCTAGGAAAACAAAGGGAAAAGCAAAGATGGGCAGCCTAAGGACAACCAGTCTAAGACAAAAACAAAGAAGGACAATGGAAAGAAGAAGAAAGACATTAGGATGTGGTGAAACGTCCATAAGATCCCCTAGCATGACACTACTGATTGTTGCTCAAAGAAGTCATTGGTGGCAAAGGTGAAAGACTCTAAATCAGATGCGATTTCTGACTCAGAATCATAACTAGAAAAGAGGAGATGGATTATTGGTGTGGAACCCAGTGCCACTATTGCTACCACCAAGATCCATCCTAGTGAACTTGATGAGCCATAGGAAGGCGAACGTCTCTTTCATTCACATATGTGTGTAAAGGGTACTCCACTGCACTTCATCGTTGATAGTAGTAGCCAGAAGAATCTCATCTCAGCGGAGGTTGTCAAGCAACTAGCCCTGCTGACAATGCTGTACCCGTAGTGTTATTATTAATTTGTACAAGAAATTGTACTGGATACCTAAGGTAGTCCCACCTATTGCCATTTCCTTGATCTCTTCCAAGCAATGAAAAGCCCATCTCTCAGACCGATTTTTTTTTTCTTCATGATTCACTCTCAAAGTGAGGAAAAGGTTGCAACCAAATCCATATCCTCTACGAACAATCTCTCCATGCAGGAAAATAAAGTGGACAAGGTCATGGAAGAATACAAAGACATATTCTTCTGACCCACTGGGGTACCTCTACACTGTTAGGTCAAGCATTCAATTGATCTGACCCACGACGCACCACTACCCAATGGTCTAGTCTATCACTACTCTATGTTGGAAAATAAGGAGATCAAGCGTCATATCCAAGAAATTCTCTAAAAGGGGTACATCTGACCCATCTCATCACCATGTAGGAGCCCAATTGTGCTTGTCTAGAAGAAATACGGGAGCTAGAAACTGTGCATCGATTATCGAGTCCTAAATAAAATCACAGTCGGGAACCAGTACTCAATTCCCTGAATGGATGATCTCCTTGACCAACTTTAGGGGACCAAATAATTCCATAAGATTGAATTGAATTCTGGCTACCATCATGTCCTAATAGAGCAGATAGATTTATGGAAAAATGCCTTCAAGACCAAAGAAGGTCTTTTTGAATGGTGGTCATGCCCTTTGGTTTGACGAATTCCCCAACAACTTTCATGAGGATAATGGATGATATCTTGCATCCTTTCACCAATTATTTTGTGGTGGTGTATCTAGATGACATCCTCATCTACAACAAGAATTGGGCATAATACTTGCAACATATTCAACAGGTTATGCACACTCTGCAACAACACAAGCTATACACAAATTTGGAAAAATGCTCCTTCGACATGGACAGGGTCAAGTACCTAGGCTACATTCTTGATGAGAATGGGGTGCATGTTGATCCCACCAATATCCAGGTCATTCATGACTGGCCAGCCCCAACCACACTAACTAAGGTTCTGATCTGTTTAGGCCTTGCCAATTTCTATCGCAGGTTTGTGTTGGGATTCTCCCATATTCCATGGGCCCTTATCCAAGTAATGATGGGTGGTGGTAAGGAAAAGTTTGTGTAGGTTTTATCACAACAAAAAGAATTAGATGATTTGAAGTAGTGCTTGTGCTCAACACCAATTCTTTCATTACCCGACTTGCAATAGCCCTTTGAGATCGAGACATATGCTTCAAACAATGTTGTGGGCAAAGTTCTCACTCAACAAAGACACCTCGTGGCCTATCATAGTGAGAAACTATCAGATGATTTCCGTAAGTACCATACTTACTACAAATAAATGTACTCAATTGTGAAGGCCTTCCTCGAATGGTGACATTACATTTTCGGGAAGGAAACACTCATCCACAACGATCATAAGCCACTACAGTTCATGCAAACACAAGGTAATTTGGAGAATGACTGCCATCACAAGTGGTTCACATACTTGCAATAGTTCCATCTCAAAATAAAGTATACTAAATGAAACACCAACCGCGTCACTTATTGCCTCAGTCTCCCTCTAGTTGTAGCACTCACCATAGTGATAAAATCCTACAACCACGAGACCTCCAAGTGGCCCAAACTCTATGAGAGAGGTCTTGACTTCTCTGCCACCTACCAAACACTGGGTGAAAACACAACTGTCACTGATTTCCATATTTAGGATGGCTTGTTGTGTCATCTAGGCCATCTCTGTGTTCCATCAAGCGAGCAAGAAAATATGATTTGGGAATCCCACTATTGTTGGGTGGAAGGACACTTTGACATCGAAAAGACAGTGGCAGTGTTGCAACAACATTTCTATTTTTTAAAATTTCGACAAGATGTTAGCAAGTATATTAGGTCCCGCATTTCCTGCGCCATTGTGAAACTGGCCATTAAGAAACAAGGCATGTAAACCTCTCTTCTTACTTATAAAAGGCCCTGGGAATCCATCTTGATGTACTACATGTCAGACCTTCCATCAGCCAAGTGGGGAAATGACTGTGTTTTTGTGGTGGTTGATCATTTTTCTAAATTGGCGATTCTTGCCCCATGCAAGAAGAGCATCACAACAAAGGCCACTGCCAAGATCTTCTTTGAACGAGTGTGGGTACATTTTAGGACACCAAAAAACATCATTCCATATCGATACAATGGGTTCCTCAACACATTCTGGTCAATTCTCTGGTTACCGTTGAACACTAAGCTCACCAAATCCACTTCCTTCCATCCCCAGACAGATGGTAAAACTGAGGTCTTCAACCGGATGATCATGCATATCCTACGCATGTACAATTACAAGCATCCCCAAACATGGGATGAGATTCTTCCCTATGTTCATCATAGCTACAACAAAGCCCTACATAGTTCAACCGACCATAACCCCTTTCAGGTGGGGTTGGGATTTCAACCATTGGGTCCCATGGATGTGCACTACCCCTTGCGGCCACCATGGAAGAATCGTTCCATGCTCAAAATGAAGTCGAAAAATATATCAAGTTCATTGAGTTCATCCAACACATACGCCAAAAGGTTCATGATATTTTACAGAAGTCCAATACCAAGTACAAGCAATGCCATGATCAACACCGGGTGCCACACAAGTTTCAGGTGGGAGATAAAGTTTGGTTACACTTGCAGAAGGAACTCCTTACGGGGCCCCATCAGAAACTTCCTCCACTCCTCTATGGACCTTACACCATCACCAAGGTTGTAGTGATAATTCTTTTGAGCTCAACATTTCCCCATTTCTTGGCTTGCATCTAGTATTTAATGTGGACCTCCTTCGACCATATTTTCCACCATTATTGGACACCTCAGAGATAGCAGAATAGTTGAAACCAATAGAGCTCAACCCTGACTACATGGAACATGCATCAAAAGATCAAATCATGGAAACACAGGTCAAGGGAACTCGCCAGCAGAGGATCCAACTTTATCGGGTTGTCAAAGCAGGGCAACTCCTGCACCAAGTCAAGTGGCTCACATAGGGCCAATTTCAACATAATTTTTCTCATCTAATTTGGGAACTCAACACAATGGATACCATTTCTTATTAAGGGGGTAAGATTTATCTAGGTGGATATCGGTGGAAACCCACCTATTCCAACTAGCTCATCTTGGTAGTTTCTCAGTTCGACATTTTTTTCCTATTTCTCGGGTCCTGAACTTCTGGGGCCATTTTGAGGCCCTGAACCACATTTTTAGGGCTCTCCATAGTCAAAATTTTAGAGGAGTTATATTTTTATGGAATAATGTGTAGTCATTGGATTGACATTTCCAATGGGCCATCGTGTGCCTAAAACGAATATTGTATACAAAATTTACAACCCCAGGAAGTTGATGTACCAAATTATCCCAACGGGGCCCACATGAATTTTGACGCTTCATCTCCTAGGATTAGGTTTTTGGATGTATAGGGTTTTGGAATTCATGATTATTGTGAAAGGGATTTGAGAGCCTCATTGTACTCATATTCTTGTGAATGAGCGTAGCCATCACATCTCTTCTCAGAGATAAGCTACCACCATTCTAGCAAGATTGTTTGAGTCCGTATTTTACAGTTTCAACATATTTCTTATTTAATAGAAGTCAAATTTTTTTGTATCATTGTTATTATTCACTATCACTCTGTGTTAATATTATAAATATATGTTTTCATTTCATTCCACTCATAAATATGGATCAGTGGTATCAGAGCAGTCTACTCGTTGTCGATTTTTTAGTGCATGTCTCCGACGAGGTCAAGGTATAGAGAGTTGGGTCTAGAGCTTGTTTATCTTGAGGACCACTTCTCTCACACGCCCAAGAAACCTTCCATGATGGGAAAAAATAAATACGGTAGGATAGGAGATCATTTCAAAATGTTTCTCGAGGAATCCCTCGAGGGACAAAGGAACGAGATGATGGAGAAATTGGCACAAATCCTTAGACGACTGTCAACAAGTGACACATATACCTCAAGTGGAGATGTTGCCCCCTTCAAGGTACAAATCAATTTTGATATTCCTATATTTTAAGGTCAAATAGATGCATATGCCGTAGATAAATGGTTAAACCTTCTAGAAGGGTATTTTTCTGTCCACAACTTTTATGATAGAGAAAATATTACATTTTCTCTCCTCAAGGCCGTCCTGCATGTCAAATATTGGTGGGAGACTTTATGTGAGAAAAAGGAAATATAGATATCCACATTATTTTCAATTTAACCCACTTGGAGTTCCTTCAGGGATTCTATTAAGGAACAATACTACCTTTGGAAGTTATGACGACTAATATACAAGATGGACCACACCGAGGAAGGAAAGAGACCAAAAAATGCCAGAGTTCACCAATGTATTCCATACCTTTTGTACCAAGGTGGGTATCAGAGATTCTGAGTGACATCTGGTGCTCAAGTACCATGGAGGTATGCATAGATACATCTAGAAATAAATGGAGTTTATGGAAATCTCATCCTTTGGTACGACCTATCGATATGTTGTCAAAATTGAGAAAGAGCTGAAACAAAAGAAGCGACAATTTGGGTATGGGAATCCCTCATAGTAGAGGCATGGAAAGGGAAGCCCTAACCCGTAGAACAAAGGGAAAATAAAATATGGACAACCTCTAGACATGTAGTCTAAGCTGCAAACAAGTAAGAACAATGGAAAGACAAAGAAAGACACCAGGAAGTGGTGTGACTTCCATAAGAGCCCCTAGCATAACACAGTTGATTTCCACTCAAAGTAGTCATTGGTGACGGAGGTGAAAGCCTCTTAATTAGATGTGCATTTCCACTCAGAGTTAGAACCAGAAAAGGGGAGTCATATTATTGACACAGGACCAAGTGCCATTGTTGCTACCACCAAGATCCATCTCGGTGAACTTGATAAGCTAGTGGAAGGAAAGCGTCTCTTTCATTCACATATGTGGGTAAAGGGTAATCCACTACACTTGATTTTTGATAGTGGTATCCAAAATAACCTCATCTCAGTGGAGGTCGTCAAGCGGTTGGCTTTGCTGAAATCACCTCACTGATAACCATACACCAATGGATGGCTCCACCAAGGAAGTGATCTTCACGTCATCCAATAATGACACCTTTCCTATGACATCAATCCCTTTAAATATGAGGTATTGTGTGATGTTGGTCCCCTTAAATTTTGTGATGTTACTTAGGGCCAACCTTATTTATGGAAACGTTGTGTTGTATATGAGTCTATTCATCGTAATTTTATTATTACTTTGGATAGGAGATTGTAAAGGATACTCGAGGTAGTCCCATCTACTTCCATTTCCTTGATCTCTACTAAGAAATTCAGGAAGTTCATTTCTCAGACTGAGAAGTTTGTATTCTTCGTGATTCACTCTCAAAGTGAGAAAAAAGTTGTAACCATAATCCATGACCTCCACGACCGATCTCTCCACGTAGCAGAAGAAAGTGGACAAGTTCGTGGAAGAATACAAAGACATCTTCTCCTCACCCACTGGGGTACCTCTACATTGGCAAATTCTGCACACTCTGCGACAACACAAGTTATACACAAATTTGGAAAAATGCTTCTTCGGATTGGATCGGGTCCCGTACCTAGGATAAATTGTTTATGAGCATGGGGTTCATGTTGATCCCGCCAAGATCCAGGTCATTTTTTCTTGGCCATCCCCAACCACACTCACTGAGTTTCAGAGATTTTTAGGCATTGCCAATTTCTATCATAGGTTTGCGTTGGGATTCTACCATATTGCATGGGCCCTCAACCAAGTAAATAGGGGTGGTGGTAAGGAAAATTTCATGTGGGGCCTATCAAAATAGAAAGTGTTCGATAATTTGAAGCAACGCTTGTGCTCAACCCCAGTGCTCTCATTACACTACCTACAAAAACCCTTTGAGATCGAGACAGATGCTTTAGACTATGTTGTGGGAGCATTTATCTCTCAGCATAGACACCCCATGGCCTATCATAGTGAGACACTATGATATTTTGTCTGTAAGTACCCTACTTAAAACAAATAAATGTACTCCATTATGAAATCCTTCATTCAATGGAGACATTACAATCTCAAGAAGGAGATAGTCATCCACACTAATCATAAGCAAATGCAGTTCATTCACACATAAGGAAAATTGTAGAATGATATCCATCACAAGTTGTCCACATACTTGCATCAATTCCATATCAACATCAAGTATAAGACATGAAGCACTAAATGTGTCATTGATTGCCTCATTCACCCTCCAATTGCAACACTCACCACAGTGCTAAATTCCTGTGGCCACGAGACCTCCAGGTGGCTCAAACTCTATGAGAGAGATCTCGACTTCAACGCCACCTACCATATGTTGGGCACAAACAAAACTGTCACTGATTTCCATCTTCAGGATAGGTTGTTGTGCCATATGGGCCATCTCTACATTCCATCAAGAGTGTGAGAAAAGTTTATTTCTGAAGCCCACTACAGTCGGGCGGCATGACACTTCGGTGTCAAAAATACAGTAGAATTGTTGCAACAATATTTGTATTGGATGAAACTTCGACAGGATGTCAACAAGTATATCAGGTCTTGCATTGCCTGAACCATTGCCAAACCAGCCATTAAGAAACAAGGCATGTACACCCCTCTTCCTACTCCTAAAATTCCTTTGGAATCCATCTCGATGGACTAAATATTGGGTATTTTGTCAACCAAGAGGGTAAATGACTCTATTTTTTTGGTGGTTGATCATTTTTCTAAAATGGCGATTTTGGCTGCCTACAAGAAGAGCATCACAACTAGGCCACTTCCAATTTATTCTTCGAACGAGTGTGGGTAAATTTTGGGATAACACAAACCATCATCTCATATCGGGACAGTCGGTTCCTCAACACATTCTGTTTGAGCCTCTAGTCACTACTAGACACCAAGATCACCAAATCCACTGCCATCCACCCCCAGACGGATGGTCAAACTAAGGTCGTCAACCAACTGATCATGCATATTCTGCGCATGTACAATTCGAAGAATCCCCACACATGGGTTGATATTCTTCCCTATGTTAATCACAACTACAATAGATCCCTACATAGCTCAACCAACCACAGACCCTTTCAGGTGGGGTTGGGATTTCAACCATTGGGTCTCATGGATGTTTCACTACCCCTTGTGGCAATCCAGGAAGACGCATCCCATGATCAAACTAAAGTTGACAAAGCTACTAGGTTCATTGAGTGGATCTAGCACATTCTCCAATAGGTTCATGATATTTTACAGAATTCCAATGCTAAGTACAAGAAGCGCCATGATCAGCATTAGGTGCCACACAAGTTTAAGGTGGGAGATAAAATTTGGTTGCACTTGTAGAAGGAATGCCTTATGAGGCCCCATAGGAAACTTCATCCACTCTACTATGGACCTTACAAAATCACCAAGGCTGTGGGTGATAATGGTTTTGATCTCAACATTTCCCCCTTCCTTGGATTGCATCTAGTATTTAATGTGGACCTCCTTCGGTCATATTTTCCACCATTATTGGTCATGTCAGAGATAACAGAACGATTGACACCAACATATCTCAACCCTAACTACATGGAACATGCATCCATTGATCATGTCATGGACACTCAGGTCAATGGGCCAGTCTATCACCGCTCTCTATTGGAAAATTAGGACATTAAGCATCATATCCAAGAATTGCTCCAAAAGGGGAAAATCCGATCCATCTCATCACCATGTGGGAGCCCAATCATGCTTGTGCAGAAGAAATATGGGACCGAGCGACTCTGCATCAATTATTGGGCCTTAAATAAAGTCACAGCCGGGAACCGATACCCGATTCTCCAAATCAAAAATATCCTTGACCAAGTCAAGGGATCCAAATACTTCCGTAAGATGGATATGAAGTTTGGCTACCATCAGGTCCTAATAAAGAAGACAGATGTATGGAAAAATTCCTTCAAGTCCAAAGAAGGTCTTTTTGAATGGTTGGTCATGCCCTTTGGTTTGACGAATGGCACAACTTTGATGAGGATGATGGAAGATATCTTGTGTCCTTTCACTAATTATTTTTTGGTGGTGTACTAGATGACATCCTCATCTACAACAATACTTAGACAAAACACTTGGAACATATTCAACAAGTTTTTCACACTATGCGACAACACAAGCTATACACAAATTTAGAAAAATGATCCTTTGGCATGAACATTGTCCAGTACCTAGGCTACTTGGTTGATGAGGATGGGGTGCATGTTGATCCCACCAAGATCTAGGTAATTCATGACTGGAGAGCCCCAAGGACACTCACTAAGCTTCAGATATTTTTAGGCCTTACCAATTTCTATCGTAGGTTCGTGTTGGGATTCTCCCATATTGCATGGTCCCTCTTCCAAGTAAACATGTGTGGTGGTAAGGAAAATTTCATTTGGGGCCTGTCGCAACAACAATCGTTTGATGTTTTGAAGTAGAACTTGTGCTCAAACCTAGTGCTCTCATTACCTGACCTACAACAATCCCTTGAGATCGAGATAGATACATTAGACTATGTCATGGGCGTAGTTCTCACTCAGCATGGACACTTCATGGCCTATCATAGTGTGACATTATCAGATGTTTTCGGTATGTACCCTACTTATGACAAAGAAATGTAATCCATTGTGCAAACTTACCACCAATGGAGGCATTACATTGTCAGGAAGGAGACAGTCATCCACACCGATCATAAGCCACTGAAGTTCATGCAGACAGAGGGAAAATTTTAGACTGACCACCATCAGAAGTGGTCCACATACTTGCAATAGTTCCATATCAACATCAAGTATAAGACAAGATGCACCAACCATGTCACTAATTTCTTCAACCATCCTTTAGTTGTAGCACTCACCATGATGCTAAAATCCTACTCCCATGAGACCTTCAGGTGGCCCCAACTCTATGAGAGAGATCCTGACTTCTCTACCACCTACCATATGTTGGTTGCAAACAAAATTGTCACTGATTTCCATATTCAGTATGGGTTGTTGTGCCATCTGGGTCTGTTATCGAATTAATTGGTAAGTGCATACACAAACATATTTCCCTAGAACCCACTGGAAACTAGAACAAAACATAACATAATGCACACTTCGCCTTAAACTTCATTATCATATGAACTATTTTAATGAGTTACAAGTGACATAACTTTTAAACAATGCTTAGTGTCGTCTTTGTAGCTCCTTATTTGGGTTTGCAGAATAGTAATCCTGTCCAAGAATTACAAACCAACAAAGAGAGAAAACAAAGATATATGTATTCTAATGAAGTCTATGTATATGATCAAGAAATTATACAATAGAAGACAAGATTCTTATATAGGGAAGAGATGCATTACTATATTAAGTGAATAGAAACTAGAGAATACAACCCATGCCTCGATGTTTCAAGGTCCCCTTTCGATGGCTCTTTTCTTCAACACACACACCTTTTTTCCAAATGCCTTGAATGAGGAAGCTCCATAATCTGACTTGAAGAACTAAAGAAAATCTCTTAAGAATAATATGAAGTAGAACTCTCCATACAATTCTTAACCTATTCAACCTTAGCCTTTTCCATGAGAGATCCCTCTTTATATAGTGTAAAAGAGAGATGGATGAGGAGATTAGGATGATCCCACCAAATCTAAGAAGCGAGTAAGATCCAAACTAATTGGAGGCCACCTCATCTTCTAGAAGATCCACTTCTAGAACATTCATTAAAATTGAATTTTCCCATGCTTTAAGCATCATTGCATCCTATGCACAAGCATCCCGCGATGACATTGCAGTCTAGGTATGTTGCAAAGTGTGAATATTAGGCATCGTCGCAACCCATGCATATAGCAGGCTGTGAGAACCTTCCTTCATATGGTTTTTGGCAGAGGAAGGAAAATCACTTTTCCCATGGAGAAAGTCCCTTTTAATATTTTTAGGGAACATGAACACATGTTGGCAGGTGATCACTGAGGTGACCAAAATAATGTGTAATAGAATTCCCCCCAAAGTATGAAGCTAGAAATCATGACAACTAAAATACTTTGTAGAATGTGTGTGTCTAAAACAAGTAGCGCACTGTTATAACCCTAAATTGC
>CBVK0100462095.1:0-12280 GCA_900067695.1 Picea abies
AGTTTCTCCTTCTAGAAGATTCGAGAAAACGTTCATTTTTCCCACGTGTAAGCATTCTCGCACCCTACCTATAGAGTAGCCTGCGAATAGTTTGCACCCTAGCTATGATGCAGCCTGCGAGAATCAGGCATTCTCGCACCCTAATACATAGGCAGCCTGTGAACTTCCTTTTTAATAAGGTTTTTACACAGGAGAATGCAACTTCTTTTCTCAGGAAAAGTTCTTCTCTCTTCTTTCTTCAGGAACTCAGACCATTGACCCCTCTAAAGGCAACAAATAGGTTTACATCATTAACGGTCATAGGGATGACGAAAATAATGTGTAACACACTTGGAAGGCCTAATTATTATTTAACTATTTGAGTGAAGGTCAATTGAGTTGTGGCAGAGTCTTCGGATTGTGTTTTGTATTTGTAAAATACACCATGTGAAACTCTTACATAAAATCCATACATTGTCATTTACCTATTGAAATAAGTATTATCAAATAGTTGTTGTACCACCTGAGCACATATTTCAGTTTAGACACATTTTCTTTGAGTATTTCATATTCTATATTGAATTAATTATTTTATATGTAGCCTTGTAGGTTAGAAATATTTAAGCAATTTCAAACTATAGTGAACTCCATATCATCCAGCCATTTCCTTAGGCTTCATTGCCTCCCTCCATTCTTATGAGAACTTCAAGCCTTAGCAATTCTCTTGAACCTCTTGTATGGAAGACGATGCACTAGATACATATGGTTAAGATGGATTTTTATTATGCATGGGGTGCTCAAGCATGGGATGATATTTTACTAGGTATACTTCATATTTAATCTTCTTTCATAATGTATTCCAAAGGATAAAACTCCCTTAGATAGTGGTGCACTTGATTTTTACATGGTGTCTTATCTTATGTATTGTGTATGTGTGAGCTAAGAGTTCTCTTGTTTCAAGCCCACCTAGTAGCCTTCCTTTGCACTTGTACATGGTTATTTCCTCATAGATGTTTAGATATTATTCATTCATTTAACCTTTTAATGTCTTTGAAAAATGCACATTTTAAGGGTGGTCACCTCCACGATCCAAAACACATTTCCGAAAAGGTATAAATCATTTTCTTCTCTTGTGTCATGAAATTTTCCTTCATTTCCTTGTATACTTAAATTCAAAACCAGAAAAAAAATGACACATAGCATGCATAAAACATAATTTGTTTATGACTGGGAGTAATAGTAATTTTGCATATTCATAAACAAAAAAATATCCTTAAATATTCATGGACAATATCCTTAAAATATTTATATATGACTTGAGTCCCTTTATTTTCTCTCCTTGTCATGGTTAAGACCCTTAGACCTATCATTGGTGCATGAAACCACCTAACATCACACATATCCCAATTGGAGGCCAAATATCCTCTTGAAAGAAACTTTGAAGTGGTTCAAGGACATGTACATGGTGTTGATATTATGGTAGCCGCAGGAGTTATTTACCTCCACATGTAAACTTGATGAGGATAGAATACTCCGGGAAGCAAGTAGAAACCCTAATGAGTTGGCTAATAACCCTAGAAGACTTGTCGGCTCAAGAAGATAATTTATATTAGGTTATTAGCCTCCAAGAGAAGAAGTCGACCAGAAATAATAATATATACTGAACAGACAGATACCCAGAATGAGAAGTCGTACCAGGAAGTTAGCCAGAATTAGTATAAATACAGGAGGCCAGTTCTCATTCTGGCAGGCAGTCTCAGAATTGCAGAGCAGCACTTGTGTGCCCTGCAGTGCCCAGTTTTGTGTGCAGGTTTGAGGAGAGTTGTCGGTGTAGCTCTTGCAGCTAGCAGTTAAGTTTTGTCTTGGAATATCTCTTGTCTAGGGTTTGGACTATCCGATCAGCTCTTGTTGGTGCATTATCCTTGGGGAAATGTGTGCTACCCTTTGTTTGGATATCTAGCCTAGGGTTTTCTTCTAAAGTGATTCTCTATCAAGGTTAAGGTGCTCGGAGGGTGGCTTCGGCCTATGGTTGGGTGACAATAGAGATATTGTCAATGGTAAAATGAGCACATCCATTATATTCTAACAGGTTATGGGCCCACACCTCCTTCATTTAGTCTAACCGCTAGAAGGAAACATAGATGTGAGGATATTAAGCTCATTGAAGAACTATCACTAGGGTTTCTAACAGGAGCAATCACCATAGCACTGTCGCTAGGGTTACTAGTTGGTGTAGTTGCAGAAACCCTAATGCTCTTGTTGAGGCACCTTAAGTGAAGGGATTGACCTAATCTCTAGATAGATCAGTGCACCTTAGCCTAGCGCATCTCCTGGTACTCCTAGCAAGTCAAAACGTCAAGTTTGAGTTTTTGGTCAAAACTAGG
Organism: Picea abies; assembly: GCA_900067695.1. Taxonomy (NCBI): domain Eukaryota; kingdom Viridiplantae; phylum Streptophyta; class Pinopsida; order Pinales; family Pinaceae; genus Picea; species Picea abies. The sequence continues at coordinate 2,364 of CBVK0100462095.1, forward strand.
GTTTGACCAAGTCAAAGAAGCCATGACTTATTCTATGAAGTCAGAGAACAAGCTAGATGGAGCCTCTAACTTCAGAGCGTGGAAGACAAGGATTTACCTCATCCTTGCTAAGAATAAAGTATTGGATATCGTGAAAGGAAATATTGTGAAACCAGAGTTTGAAGAAGGGAAAGAGAAGGCAACACAAAATGTTGCAGCTACAGAAAAGTTCAAAGACAATGAAATAAATGATATGAGTATCACAGTGGAATATATAAAATACCACTATATACCCTACATATCCCATCTTGACTCATCGAAGAAGATGTATGATTCCCTAACAATTCTCTTCTCGGTCAAAAACATTGGAAAAGTTATGAGTCTGAAGAATGAGCTCTATGACATGAAGATGAATGATGAGGACAATATAACATCATATTTTGTGAGAATATCTCAGTTAAGAGATCAACTACAAGCTATTGAAGAGATCATCTCAAAGAAGGAATTGGTAAACATAGTACTCAATGGTCTTCCCAAGACGTGGGATGCATTTGTCGCAAGCATGAACACAAGGAAGGAGTATCCAACATTTGAAGGACTTTGGAATTGTTGTGCTCAAGAAGAATCAAGGATCAATTCAAAAGAGACACCCCAAAAGAAGTACAATGATCAAGCCTTCACAGCAAGATTCAAGAATTTCAGGAACAAAAGGAAGTTTGTTTCAAGGAGGAAGACAAATTAAGAGAAAGATATTTCAGAAGTACAATGCTTCAACTGTCGAAAGTATGGCCACTACAAGAATCATTGTCTCGGGATAAAGAAAAGTAAGTAGAAACACGAAGCATCAGTTGCCGAAGAAAAGGAACCTACAAAGAAGACTAAGCAGGATGAACGAGACTTCTTCTTCTGAAGGTAACAATACTCTTCTTATTCCTTGTACATATCTTGTTTGCATCGTCTCTATACATATCTTGTATATTTATCTCTTAGAAGATAATGTGTTCCAAGAAGAACTATACCGATGGAAGAAAAACAAGATAAGGATTGATATCATTGGATAATACATGAAACAATGAAATGCATCAAGCAAATCATGTGGAAACTATTGCAAGATAAGTCGAATAAATCATGAAGAGACTTAGAAGAAGCAAAGAAAGAAAGAAGTCAACAATCAAGAGGAAATTGGAGAAAGACTTATGACATTTTGTAGAAGACAACAAGATGAAAGTGTGGACTCTGTTAGACAGAGAGAGCCAATTATATATTGTAAAAGAAAATAAGGATGCAAACAGAAGAGTGGACTCTGTTAGACAGAGAGAGCCAATTATATATTGCAGAAGACAATAAGGATGCAAACATAAGCATGGACTCTGTTAGACGGAGGGAGGCGATTATATGCACTCATACATGAAGCAAGGATTAGGAGGGAGATAATTCTATGATCCATTGAAGATGATGAAGTATATATCCATGGTAGTAACCATGAAAGACAGTACATGCTCAGTTCAACCTCAGAAGAAGTCTTCTTCGAAGAGAAGCCTTAAAGTATCCCTGGTTGTCCATCTCGATATGTGATCCTATGATGAAAGAAAGAAGTGGAATATTTAGGGAATGGAATCTATAAGAAACTCCAGGGACCCAAAAGATAAAGAAAGATGTGAGGAAGAACATGAAGATTCCAAGAAAGAAGCGAAGCATGAACAACCAGTCATTATATCGAATCACAAGATTACCAGCCTAATATGAAAGAAATCAAGAAGAACTGAAAGTTGTGATGAAGAACAATGTACGAAAGACTTATGAATGAAAGAATTGAAAGATCTAGAACTAGAGGTTCTCCTAGATGGAGGGAGAAGACTATGATTGTCTGTTCCGATAAACCAGACATACCTCTACATGAGTCATTATATCATCCATGGGTTGGAGTGCTACATCAAGATGAATGCAAAGACTGTTCTCCAGAAAAATTGAATAAAGAACATATGAAGAGCAACCTCAAGACTTTGAGGCATAACAGAAAGAGACCCTTGTATGCAGATAGAAGAAGACAACTTGGTGGAGAACCTCTAGTGCACAACAAAAGCATGGTGAAGATTTTCTATAATAGAGATATTGTATCAAGATGATTACTTAATAAATCAGATCTCATGATGACAAAAGAAATTCCACATGGACATGTTCCAGTTTTCCAAAAATGATATACTCTATTGATCAGAGCTACATGATGCCTTCAGAGAAAACTAGTGTTCCAGACCAAAGTAAATTTGAAATCAAGCATTACATTATCTGTGATGAAGTCCATAAAGGAGAAAGTGGTTCTCCAATACATATCTCCACAGATGAGAAGATAAGTAGACATTTTGGTAAATCTTCTATCCAAGATGAAAGAGTTTGCGTACTCAAGCTGGAGATTGTGGAGACAACTTCTTTATTTAAAAATGAAGAGATGACTCCCAGGTTGGGAGGGAGCACTGATATGTATTGATTTATGGACAATCATTTTTTAGTTCGAAAAATGGTCCAGAATGAGCAGATTCTTTCTTGTTCGGAAAGTGGATTGAGATTTCTGATGGACAACAATTTCTCATTGTGGTTAACATGAGAAATGTTCCATATTGTTGATGTACATAGAAAACGACTTCCCATTGTGGTTAACATGGGGAGTGGTCTAGGGTAGTCTCTCTGCTTGAGGGTTACTCAAGAAGACTGGCCTGCCTCACCGGACAACGATTTCTCATTATCGTTAACATGAGGAATGGTCCATTTTGGAGGTTGGTACAGGATAGTTTTTTCCTCTTATGGTTAACAGAGGAAATGGTTCAGACAGTCATTCCTTAGGGTTTATACATTCTCTCCAGGGTGCACTTTGATTAGTGTAGGAGGAATGGTCCAGGCTCAACAATTAGGGACATGCATTCCTTAGGGTTTATACATTCTCTCCAAGGTGCACTTTGATTAGTGTAGGAAGAATGTCCCAGGGTGGGGAATGGTCCAGGTTTAGAAGACAAGACAGTTATTCTTCCTTGCTTAAGAAGAATAGTCCAGATATGTCATTGTTCTACTCTGAGGGAATATATTCTTTCAGATCTCATAGATGTGAGTGAAAGATTGGCCCATATGATTCAGTTTATATCATAACATTGTTTCTGTGCAGGTTGATAACAAATGATTGTTATAAATACTGTATGACAGTAGATGTATACTATTGTTTTGGATGTGTTCCACTGTTCATGACTATACGTTGTTGATCAAGTATGTGTGTGTTACTTGGTGTGGTAGTGTACCACTGGATTGTAGTTATGTACTACTATGGATAGACACAATTGTGTTCTATTTTGTTTCGATTTCCTTGAAGACTATCAACAATATTGGAAATAATTATCAGTTAGATGGATAATCAAAGGACAAATATTTCCCAGATGAAAAATGGTTCAGAGCATTTACTCTTCTAGAGTAGAAGAATGGTTCTTGTATCACTTTATGGAGTGAGCATCATGTCTGATTACTCAGATAGAGTATGGTTTCGAGAGATGATGCAATTGATGACAATGATGATGATGATGGTGCTCATGATCTAGTCATGATCCAGTCTATAAAACTATGTTGATGCTACCAGGCGAATGGTATGTTTTTGTGCTCAAGACCATTACCTGTAATACCTCCCTAGCTAGGAGGGAGTGTTGATATTATGGTATTTGCGGGAGGTATTTACCTTCACATGTAAACCTGACAAGGATAGAATACTCTGAGAATCAAGAAGAAACCCTAATGAGTTGGCTAATAACCCTAGAAGACTTGTCGGCTCAAGAAGATAATTTATATTAGGTTATTAGCCTATAAGAGAAGAAGTCGGCCATAAATAATAATATATATTGAATAGACAGATACCCAGAATGAGAAGTCGACCCAGGTAGTTAGCCAAAATTAGTATAAATACAGAAGGCTAGTTCTCATTCTGGCAGGCAGTCTCGGAATTGCAGAGTAGCACTTATGCGCACTGCAGTGCCCAGTTTTGTGTGCAGGTTTGAGGAGAGTTGTCGGTGCAGTTGTTGCAGCTAGCAGTTATGTTTTTCTTGAAATATCTCTTAGCTAGGGTTTGGACTATCTGATCATCTCTTGTTGGTGCGCTAGCCTTGGGGAAATGTTTGCTACCCTTTGTTTGGATATCTAGTCTAGGGTTTTCTTCCGGAGTGATTCTCTGCCAAGGTTAAGGTGCTCGGAGGGTGGCTTCGGCCTATGGTTGGGTGACAATAGAGATATTTTCAATGGTAAAATGAGCACATCCATTATATTCTAACACATGGTTCATGAGTATTACAAGTTTCATTTATATCTTAAGACACTTTATTTTCTCGCATGATCATGGTCACAGTCTCCAAATACATCCAATGCATATAAATTTTTTCATTTATTGATTAAGGACCTTATTTTAATCCCCTAATCATGGTCAGGGCCCGAAGACCCACCCCGGATACACAAAAACTCCTAATGGAAACCCTTTCTCATTCATATGAAAAATATCCCCTTTAAAGGGATGATGTTGTAGTTAAAGGCCTTGATCATACTTTATGGATTAAGGACCCTATTTTCATCACCTAATCATGGTCAAGGCCCCAACATAAATCCCTACTACACAAAAAATCCTAATGGAAACTTCATCCAATCCATATGCAAAAGATCCTCTTTAAATTTCTCATGTTGTAGTTCATGGATTTAATCATGTCCTATTAACCCAATAATATTTTTTCAAGGCCTAATTCCTTGGATTTATCCCCCAACCATGGTTAAATCCTTCATAGCCATCTTTGATACACAAACTATTATAACAATACCCATATCTCACTCAAAGGTTAATGATTCCCTATAGACAACATGTTATGTGGTTTAGGGCATTGATTATGTCCCTTAATCCCTAAAGGATTCATAAATGACCCAGGAGACTTATTTTCCTCACTTTACCATGGCCAATTACTTAATGCACATGTCCCTAGTGAAAAATATTTCATAATGGTACACATATTCAACTTGGAGGCCAAATATTTCCTCTAAAGGGATTATGTTGAAGGTGATGTTCATGGATATTGAGCCTTACAAATCCATTTATGGAATAAGGCCTTTATTGTCCTCACTTTGTTATGGTAAAGTCCTTGAGACCCATTCCTACTATGAAAAAACTCATTATTATACCCATATCCTACTTATATGACAAAGATTCACTTTAAAGTATCTATGTTGTAGTTTGAGGCCTTGATCATGGCCTATAACTTAGGTCCTAATTCCCTCGACTTCTTACCCAACCATGGTCAAGTCTCTAGTACCCATCCCTAATGCATAAATCCTTCTAATGGCATCCACATACCACTCTAATGATAATTATATCTTATATAGGGCATGTTTTGTGGTTTTTGGCCTTGTCCATGGCCCTTGTAGGTCCCCAAAAGATTCATTTAAAGCCTAAGGGATTTATTGTCCTCTCATGCACATTATCAAGGCATTGAGACCTATCCCCATTATCCAAGGAATTATAGGAGAAACCATGTTCCACTTGGAGGATATATATCCCCTTTAGGTGGTATTTGTGGTTATTTGAATCCTTTATGTTCATCACCCACAAGACCTAGAAGCTTAATTTAGTGCATAATCCCCTTAATTTCCTCCAATTACAGTACCGGGAGTAATAGTACTTTTGCATATTCATAAACAAAAAAATGAGACTTATCTTTTAACAAAAATTGGTCCAAGAGATTGGTTATGTAAGAGAAAATTTCCATTGAACCACAACCATCTAGTGTATATACCACCACCAACCTAGGCTATGAGGCCATCATGATGAAAAAACCAAGCAATAATATTCTATATTTCTCATCCCAACCTTTCTACTCACATTCTTACCTAACCTTCTCAACACAAAGCATTACAAGAATCCGATTCATCATGTGATAGATAAGGAACTATCTTCCACTACAACATGCAACATAAGGAATATATTCACTTTATGTACATCATGGTCCCTTAGATATATTATGCTCTCTAGTTCTCTTTAGTGTGGATAGAAAGAGATTGATCTATTGTATTCTTTCTAAGAATTTCCTAAAAGAACTATATTTGTCTCTCAAGGATATGAAGAGTATATAATGGATAGTGAATGATGAATTGTTATCTTCCCTATCCTATATGCTCACCTGCAACCACTATATTTCATCCAAAGTCTACAATTTTCCTCTTCTTGATGTTGATTTTAGCTCATTTCCAAATTGGTATGGGTTGGAAATGGAGAATAAAACATGAAATATGTAGAGAATTAATGTTAGAGTGCTTCCCACAATGTTAGAGTCAATGACAATGATATCATTGGTGGAAACGATGGATGAAATTACCTATAACTAGAGGAATGCAGCACTCTTACACTTCCCATGGCATGAATATTGTACTCAACCCATGCTCCCATTATTATGTGAAAAGACTTTCCCCACCAACCTCTTACATAGATTCAAGGATTGGTTTATAAGTCAAAGAAGGCATATGGCTTCATTTAAGGCACATTGTAGAAAACTATGAGTTCTGAGAATGACCTTGGAGATAGAGGATTTATTTTCCCATAGGTCCCCTTTCATCTTCCCCTATAGTGGAATCATAGTGCCTCTCATTCCTTCGTGTGTTTTCTATGGTGGGTTGCATCACCATACATTGAAGCACTTGGAAGGCCTAATTACTATTTAACTATTTGAGTGAAGGTCATTAGTGTTGTGTTAGAGTCTTAGGATTGTGTTTTGTATTTGTAAAATAAACCATGTGACACTCTTACATCAAAGCCATACATTGTCATTGACCTATTGAAATAAGTATTATCAAATAGTTGTTGTACCACCCGAGCACATATCTCAGTTTAGACACATTTTCTTTGAGTATTTCATCTTCGATATTGCATTATTTATTTTATATGTAACCTTGTAACCTTGAATGAAACTATTTTAGCACACAATGAATTCCATATGGTTAATGATTCTATTTGAATCTCTCACTACAACCAGCGATTGAGCACATGAACCTTTAGAAATTTTCAATCCTTTCCAAAGTACATAATCTTTTGCTTGGTTGTTGGAAAAAACACCAAGTCCCCATGCAAAAGAAGTTATTAATATAAATAATAAATAATGTCAATGTTTTCTATTTATAGTTATTAATATGGTAATATTAATATTAAAATTGCAGCCTAAAATAATTTTTAATTTTTTTTTTTAAATAAATATTGTTCGTCGCAATTTCGATGACAATAATATACCTGCGACATATTATATAAACAAAAAAAATTGACATCACAAGTGCAACAACAAAAAAAATTGCTGCAACGAATTTGCTATATAAACAACAGAATGTTGTTGTTCCTGCAACGCATTCACTATATAAACAAAAAAAAGTTGTCGTCGCAAGTGCGACAACAACATAAATTGTTGTGACGGATTTGTTATATAAACAACGAACATTGTCGTCGCAATTGCGACGAAATGTTGGTTTCACTTAGTTTTCCTATATTGTCGTATTGGCGACGATATTTCTCTTTTTGTCGCAATTGTGAGAAGTTCCCTAGGGTCGTTGCTCTTGCGACATTAATTCCAGTTCATCAAAATTGCCATGTGACATAAAATGATGTTTCAGAGACTCAAGATTCGTCGCAATAACCACGACATAATGTTGCAAGAGCATCAAAATAGTCATCGCAAAATGACCCAAATTTGCTAGTGTGTGTGCAATACCCATGTGCACATTCAACCATTTTAGGAAATAAACACATATTTTGATATTAAATGCATTATTTGCACCTATTACATCGAAAATCATAGAAGAATACAAGTCAATCCCTTTCCCTTTCCCATATATAGTTAATTTACATTCTCCATGACTTGGGTCTCTTCTTAGATACCCACAAGATCATTTACAATTGATTAAACTAGTTGGGAATTAATTTACATATCAGAGGTAGAAATATTCCCTCTACTTTACAAATATGGTTGTAATAGTCTCAAATATACATACAAATATGTACCAAACAACCCATAATTCCATCATGACCTAAAGCTAACTTCCAACATTTTATCTTCAAGAAATAAGAACATAATTTGCGTATACAACAACAACAATGGAATTAAACATCATGAAAATAATAATAAAGATTAAAATACTTGTTCAATAAGATTTATGTGGTGAGGGTTTTCAATCAGGTTTGGAAAAACCACAGTTTCGTTGATAGATTGTCGACGTTTCGGATCCATATCAGGATCCATCTTCAGGACAAGAAGCCTGGGTTATGATTTAAGAGAGACACTTCTTATAAATGCTAAATGTATAGAGGAGAGCCTAAATGTCGGCTAGGAACAACCCTAATTCTACATTAATAAAGTTTATTTATAATTTTTAGTTTAAATTATTCAAATTTTTATTTTATAATTTGTTCTCAGGTTTTTATATTATTTGGACTTATCAATTCATTATAAATTTTATGTTGTTTATTATTTTAAAAGGCTTTTCTATTTTTAAAAATTATTGATTTTATTTTTATTTTTATGAGAGTATTAAATTATTTTTATTAAAATACTTAAGTATATAAAGATCTTTAAGTAATGATTAAGGAGTGTTTAGAAACATTTTTGGATTTTAATATTAATTGAATTAAAATTGTTTTTAATTTTAAAATTAGGTTTTGAAAGTTTTAATTATTATTTTTTTTATTAAGGGGAGACAAATTTCATTACTAGGACATTATTTTTTTTCAATGAGACTATTAAATTATTATTATTATTATTTTAAAGATTTAAGTTTATAAAGATCTTTTAAGTAATGATTAAGGAGTGTTTAGAATTTATATTTTAATATTTATTGAATCAAAAAAAATTTAATTTTAAAATTAGGGTTTTTCTAAAGGTGAAAGTTTTAATTATTATTCTTTTTTATTAAAGGAAGCCAAATTTCATTCAGTTCTAGCCCATTATATTTATTAAGGTTGCTTGTATTTCTTTGGATTTCAATCGCTTCTCTGATGTGACATTTAAATAGGTGATCCTCCTTTTCTAGAATTTTTGTCTCTTCAAGGCGTACATGGTGTTTTGTTTTCAGGGGGTGTTCTGCTAAGGCTGAAGTATGAATGTGCTCATTCTTTATGTCAGATCCATGTTCTTTAATTCTAATTTGAAAGGAGCGCCTTGTTTCCCCGATGTAGCATTTATCACATGAGCATTCAATATTGTAAATGCCTTTGCATTTTTGCGGATCAAGTTTATATTTGACAGATCACATGTTTTGTTTGATGATTTCATGTGGTTTGAAGGAGGTCTTGATCTCTTTTTTGCTGAGGACTATGGAAATTTTGTCTATTACTCCTTGGATGAAAGGAAGATAAGAAGTGTTATTAGGGGTTTGGTTATCAGGGGGTTTTATGTTTATTTTTTCTTTGTCTTTTTTTATTGCATTTTTAATGTCTTTATTATTGTATCCAATGTTTATAAAAATGTTGGAGAGGTGATCTTTTTTATTTTTCAAAGTGTTACTTGTCAGAGATTCTAAACACTCCTTAATCATTACTTGAAGATCTTCATAAACTTAAATCTTTTAATAAAAATAATTTAATACTCTCGTAAAAATAAAATAAAATTTAATAGTTTTTAAAAATAGAAAAGCCTTTTGAAATAATAAACAACATAAAATTTATAATGAATTGATACATCCAAAAAATATAAAACCTGAGAACAAATTATAAAATAAAAATTTGAATAACTTAAAATAAAACTTATAAATAAACTTTATTAATGTAGAATTAGGGTTCTTCCCAGCCAACATTTAGGCTCTCCTCTATACATTTAGCATGTATAGGAAGCATCTCTCTTAAATCATAACCCAGGGTGAGATCGGAAGAGCGGTTCAGCAGGAATGCCGAGACCGATCTC
>CBVK0100462096.1:0-12280 GCA_900067695.1 Picea abies
AATCAACATGGCTTAGGATATGAAAATCAAAACAGTTTTCATATTCCAAATTACTCCAAACCAATTTTTTTGTGAGCGTTGGATTCGTTCAAGAAAATTCAACTTCACTTGTTCAAGTTCAACATCAGAATGATAAGTGCAAACATTGTAATCAAGTAGGTCACAAGGAGAATCAGTGTTTTGATCTCCATCCTTGCCAGCATTGTGGAAAGAAAAACCATTATTCAGACAGATGTTCAACACTGAAGAAACCTACAAGATTGGAGATTCACTATGAGTGGATTGATCCTTGGAAATGGTCATCAACAACCAAGCGACTATATAAGTCTTACCGAATAATTGAATCTCAAGAAAAGCCAATCTTGTAGCACATAACTTTTTTGTACCTCACATAAGTGGTCTCCTTACGGCGTATCTTTCAAGCATGGACCTCATGGGATGAGATAACATGTGGTTGTTTCCACATGCCCACTTTGTGTTGTACTCAAATAGAAAAATTATGGTACTCTCTTGAGCATATAAAGGGGGAGTACAATGATGAAACTGTCATGCACCTTAAGGGGGGGAGTTCAAAATTCCAATGATGATGGTTCATGCAACCACTTGTGATCTCTCCTTTCAACTGACAAAGGGGGGAATTGATGATGGAATTGAAGATGGTTGTCAGACAGAAAGTTTGTTTCCCTAAAAATTATCACTAATGCCTTCCCAAGTTTGATGGAGAATATGGTAGAATCACTGATGAAAAACTCATTTAGGTTTTTGAACATTTTCTTGACCTTTTTGAGGTTGAATAAGATGATTTTTGTATTGGGATTTTTTCTCTATCTTTGCAAGGTAAAGTTATGGAATGGTTCAAAAAAAATTCAGTTGCAAGCATTTGTGATTTCAATCATTTTGTGAAAGTATTCCTTAATAAATGGGTGATCAAGATGAATCGTTTTCTCATTTTAGAAGAATATGATCATTTTCAAAGACAACCAGGAGAAACAGTGCAACACTTTTCATCTAGGTTCAATCAAATCTACCATTCAATGCTTGCTGATATAAAACCTTCTTCTGGTTTATCTCTCTTACACTACCCAAATTCCTTTGATCCGAAAATGAAATTTCATTTAAGAGAAATGAACACTAGAACACTTGAAGAAATGCAGGATAGTGCAATAGGTGTAGAAGCTAATTTGTTGATCAAAAAGAAATGCAGGATAGTGCAATAGGTGTAGAAGCTAATTTGTTGATCAAAAAGTCAAAGTTAAAGGCATAAGAGAAGGAAAACATAGAGAAGGAGCATCTGACATCTTCAGAAGTGAAACTGGACATTCTGGCAAGCACAATGAAAGAAATGATGCAAAAGATTATCATGATAGATGAACTTGTTTTTCAAAAACACAATGTTCCATTTTTTGCAGAAGAAAAGGTTGTTGATCCATATCATTTTTCTGTTAATTCTTATTACAATAGAACAAAAAATGATTGTTTTACAACTATTTTAATGGGTATTCTTGATGAAAATAGTGATATGGATGATTTACCCAAGTTTGATAAGTATGACGATGACTATGTGGTCAAAATCAAAGCCGATTGCTCAAAGAAACCAATGGCATGTTTTTGGGAAAAGGAAGCTCAGTTTCAACAATTCAAATATAAAAATCATCCCATGCATAGAAATCATGATAGCAATGAAGAAAATGCAGAAAATTTCAAAGTAAGTGAAAAGTTTTTTCCCTTATGTTTCTCTTCATTCAATTTCTGAGAGAAATCTATAAACAAGCAGACAAGCAAGTTGTAAGCAGTGGTATGGGGAAACTTTCGTATGAATCAGTCGAGGATGTCATTTGTGATATGGAAGATGTTTTATCTTTGGAATTACAACCCCTATGTTACATTGATTTTCAAACCATAGATGAATTGATGCAGTATAAGTTTATACCATTAAGTTTTGATCCATTTCAATTTTTGAAGAAAAGTGCTGCTAATATCTTAGAAGCAAGGACTGGTAAGCCTATATTGAAATCATTGCATAATAAATTACATCAGTCTTCTTAGTTCCTCCATGATCCAATAGATGATCTTTTGGATGATCTGTGTAGTCAAATTGTTGTTCCATCTGCTAGCTATGATCTTAAAATCAGTCATGATAAAAACTTGATCAGGCAACTGACTTCACTATCTTGTTTAGCAGGAGTCTCATTACAAAGCTCTTCCAAGAATTTATATTCCAATCAAAAATTATATGATGATATAGATAACATATGTGAAATACCCAATTATGACCTTGAGTTTGTTGAATACTCTGAACACCAAGAAAATACCCAATTATGACCTTGAGTTTGTTGAATACTCTGAACACCAAGAAATAGGTCACATTTATCATGATCCCATAGTTATCTATATGGAGGAGTTTTTCACTTCATAATTCCAATTGATTTGAAATGCCTCTTTTGTTTTTTATGGTTCCAAAGCTCTCTGTTGTGAAGATCAATCTGACAATCAATTTCTAGTTCCCTTACAAGCTCTAGTTCTAAGTTTTGTTTAAAACAGTGAAAGAGCTGAGTTATTGGATCAACTTCTATATTGGCTTCATTGGCATTTTTCCATTACCTAATTGAACAATAATTTCAGTAGATTACGGTAGGAGTGTGTGAATAAGCTCGTCTTGGCAAGCATTCCTTTCAACAATTTTTCAATTTGATTTTTAGTTTGGTTTCATTTTTTGGTTTTAGAGTATAGTTCATATTTCAGAATGAATTTGATTCAGTTAAGGATTGGGGAAGATTATCAATTGGTTATCAGTTTCAGATATTGCATGGAAGAGTAGATTGTAGGCTTGGGATCAACCCAATGGATCAGGCTACTTATTCTTGGCACCTCACAGGGAGGATGCCATCCCCATTTGGAGCCACTGTTAGAGTCCTATATTTCATAGGATTAGATGGTGATTGAAATTTCTTCCTTCAGTGATTTTATGTGGTAAATAATATTTCATTCTGCAAATGATTTCCCAAAGGAAAAAGGAAAGAAAACATCAGCATGGTCTGCATTTCAAAATACACCCTTATTTCATTAAATGTGGTTATTCTAGCATAAGAAAACGAAATTATAATGTAAAAGGGGTAAAAATTAAGGTTAGCACTTCATAGTGCATATTTTTTTATCCTAAGTTTGCTAGTAGGCAAGAAATTTTGTCTTGTAGTGTTTAACTCTCGCACAAGTCTCCATCGAAAAAATCCATCATCTCTAGATCAACGGTCCTCATGATTTTTCAAAACCCCTCGACCTTTCTACCTTCAATGGTGGGGGCGAGGTTCCGAAAAGTGGTTTTCCCACCGTGGGTCCTATTATTACTCCAAGAGTCACCCTAGTTTGTAATCAGGTGAGCTTGGTAACATGCAAAGAATTGAAATTTAATCTTGAAAGATAAGATTTAAAGTTATAGGGATTTGACCACAAGGAAAATCAAATTTATCTTTTGTACACATTCCCAAATATATCCTTCAGAAAAAGTGGCCTTAGAAACTTTAGATTAGACAATAGGCTTGATAAATGAATGAGAAAAATAAGACTGTGATCTGAACATGTCAGAGATACTTCCAGCACTTTAATACAATCAACTCATAGTAAAAATCTGTGTATTAACAAATTCTACATCATCAATGCAAAGAACAAAGAATTCATTCAATCATCGTATGAATAAGAACAAGAGTAAACCACTCACTCATTAATAATAATACACAGAGAAAGACATAAATGAAAAATAAAAACTGATCTCCATTGATATGGAATCACAAGTCTGAAAAAAAATACAGAGAAAGGAAATTAACATAGTGATAACCACTATGAATTCCTCTGGGTCCAAATCCCCCTTCCCCCTAGCTCATTCTAACCCTTCCTCATATTTACAATAGTATTTTGATATCTTTTACTATCAGTGACAACACTATCATTCGAATAACCAACCTATCATGGGATCATGTGCCCTAGAAAATGGAAAGGAAACATGTGGATAATAGAAGATAACTAAAATGTTAAAAACAAGGGTCATGTTGGCCACACCCCTAACATTCCTTTATGTTGATGAATTGACCCTTTTGAGTGCTTGTCCCTTTGATAGGTGGCCCTCTAGCTCATAATTGACCTTCTAACAACTGACAATATCCCTATGACACCTGGCAACCACCTCTCCTTTGAAACCTCCAGAACAGGAATTCGTAGCACATTCTACAAGGCCTGTCAATACTGAGGCTTTATTTCAAATCTTCATTGTCTTACTTGCAATCAATGAACTCACTATTACTGGGTGATCACATAATGTTGTAGGATATCTCCTGAAGACCTCTAACAAACAATTATGTGTTGATGAAGGAAAATTCACACCTTATCACTCCAACAAGTGCTCAAACAAAAACATGTCCAAAGAAAAAGATAGAGAAACTTTGTTTCTAGGGTCTTATTGAATTTATTTTAACTAGTAATATGTCTAGTAGTAATATTATCATCATTCTTCTATGCATCTCATGCATCTCAGCTTCCACTTTGTGTACCGAGCTCCTTTCAATTACAAGTCACATGATCCATGTGATTTATCTTGAAAATAATCCATTTTATATAGATTGATTATTTTTAGAATCTGTTACCAAAGTAATCTGACAAAATCAAACCATTGTCGATCCTTTAAGAAGAAAAAACAGGCATGCTAGATGGATGCCAAGTTGGTTATGGAAATCTGGAAGGCTTGATATTTGTATGCTTGTTGTGATGACAGATTTTGTTGATGAACAAGAGTGAAATTTCTCATTTTCATTGAACTTATAGTCTGGAGAGATTTCTATTATAGTTACAACACATAGGGTAAACACATCATCGGGAGAAAATCTCTATAGAAGTTCTTTCCTCATTTTAGAAGACTCTATCACTAGTAATCTACCTCATGGCCTTGGTCTTAAATTCTTCTAGACTTCTCTTTAAAAGTAACTTGTTGAATGTGCACTGACATCCATTTACATAGAAAATAGATTTCAAACATGTATATGAATGCTGGGCTATGATGTTTTGAAAGATTTTATTAACCTTGTCATGAGTGTGGATGTTCAATATCCAACTGAAATTGTGCTTCCTCATGCCTCACACATACTTGACGTTCATCATGCTTTAGAATTAGCTAATGGAAAATGCCTCAATAACTTGTTAGTGACAACGTTTGGAAAATATTCTTGGATTATTCCATTGTGGAGCTTGGACAATGGGAAATCCATCCAGTACCATAACACTTGAGACTTATAATAAAAAATCAATCGACACTTGGCACTTGAAATCCATTCACCCAACGATACTGACACTCAGTACTTTGACTCAACAAATTTCAAATCCTCAATTGATAATTGATGATATGGGTTTGACACTTGGTGTCGATTTGAGAACATGCCTCATAATTTTAAGCTCAAGTTCCTTCCTTTGGCTTTGACGTTTGATATTTAAGAATTTTTTTGGTTTTTCCTCGATGGGATAATACCACATTGATAATGCATCACTAAAACTTGTTGCTTATATTAGACACCATCCCATGATTAGTTTGATGCATTGTGCACAAACTAACGCCTTTCCTTGATGGCTTGACTCTCCATGATGGGCCTCTTATGGGATTTGTGTTTCTGACTTTGTATGTGTACTTAGATCTTGGTGCTTGGTAGACATGAGATAGTTAGAGATTGGGCTAGTATGCCCAATATTTTTTTGGCCAAAATAATAAGCCCAAGAAACCAATTTGGCTGAAAAGCCCCAAAAGAACTTTTGTAATCATGAATTTTGATTTCAAAAGGAGATTAGCAGTTATAATAGTTTTAAAACCTAACCATTGTTATAATTAAGCTTTGGCCATCAAGACAAATTCAAACCTATTTGAATAAATGAGGTATCAGGAGGATAAACAGTCTTAACGAGGTGTGTTGCTAGGACATACCATGATAGGAACTCTAACGTTTATAATGAAGACCATGACAAATATCATGGGTTTTTGAAAAATCGACAGTGAGATCTTATCAATACTTGATGGAAGAGTTTGGAAACTATGAGACCTGGCTAAAAATCTGAGAATTTTGACAAATCTAGGATAAAATTGATGAAGATGCTTAAAATTTTGATGTTTCACAATTGAGAACTAACATTGGCTCCAACTAGGATGGATACCTCCCTGTGAGGCTCCAAGAACCTAGAAGTTCCAGTGGCCTTTTCATTGTGCTATGGATTCAACTATGAAACCAACCTTTGATACCACCAAAATATGGCACTTATTCAAGCAATTAACTGATAAACCTATTGCAAACTGAAGGAAACAAAATGCTCAAGAAACAAGCATATTTCCTATGCTACCCTACCTCTAACCAAATCTACAACTTTCTCAAGTAAAATCAGACTTCCACAGTAACCATTCAATCAACTTTATGATGGAAGGAATCCCATCTATACCACTGATCAATAGAGAATAATAGAAATTTGAAATTAGAGATAGAAATTCCTTCAGAGAAACATGCTCACCCATGAATACCGGTGAAATAATGAAATATGGAATTTTCAGACAATCTGAAACATATGAATCCATATAAGTTGTTGTTGGATCCTCAAAACCATGATTGGAAACTCGTTGATTAACAAAAGGTAACTACTCATACATACATTCCTCATTGCTTGAAAGAAAACAACCTTCTTGTTCCCTTGAGATCAGATCTTGATCATCAACAATTAGAGTCTCTTTGTTTTTAGCATGTTGATCACAAGATAATGGTACAACAAGGCTTAAATCACATTGATAATGATCATCCAGGAACATATAATTATCTACGCAATAATCAGTTATAATATGCTCAACATGTTTTGAAAACTGATCGTAAGCTTGACATGCATCCCTGTCCATAGAAAAATATGCAAACACTGAAGAATTTGGTTCCAAACGTAAAACGTACTTACAACCTAGCTATTGTTCCAGATCTGATTCATACTCACTATCTTTTGGATGCAAATCTAAAATATATTGACAGACCTCTTGTTGTTCATATTGTGCATGCATATTTTCAAAATATACTCGATCTCAAATCTTCTTGATAGCACAGATGTTCTCCTCTACTTCTTCAACATCTTCAAATAAGCATCTTAAATATGAATACTTTCTTTCTCTCGGGAGAAGGACAAGATTTGAATGATAATCCATTTCATATTACACCATGGAAGCATTCTCGGAAGTTCATATTTTCACTGACACACTATGATAAAAATTGTAAAACCTCCTATTGAGGAAAACCAAGGCTTTTTCTTCCCCTCTCCTCAAAGCATAAAAATCGGCCAAGTACTGATCAAGGGACTTGTTTTCACCCCAACATTTAAAAAATGCATTGCATAGCTCGATCCAAGAACCAATAGAATCGGTTCCCAAACCTTTAAGCCATACAACAACATCTCTAAACAAAGATTTGGAGAACAACCTCATGGTAACATCATCAAGAACTATCTGAAACTGATCAACAAAGTTCTCAAAGGCCTCCAAATGCCTCTCAGCTGTAACATGATCCTCTCCAAAAAATCGGGGAAGATACTCAAAAAAATTAAAAGGATAAGGATGAAGGTAATATGGTAGCCTTAAAGGTTTAAAAATATTGTCTTTGATCCTAGTTTGAACAGTAGTGGGATGAATATGAGGTGTCACAAAATGATGACAAGACTCAACAGTAATAGCAGAAGTTGATGAGATTTCTAAAGGCTTTGAATCAACTTCATCACTCTCATGGTTACAAGGTTGATTAGATTAAGGAAGGATTGAAATATAAACCTCACTCTTCTCAATAGGATGAAATGAAGGTTCAGGACCAACTTCAACAATACAAGAAAGATGCAAATTTTCTTCTTGCAAGGATGGATATATAAAAGAAGGCTTATGATTATCCGAATAGAGAAAGAACAAGATTATCCTCTTTATATGTAAAGGAAAAGACAGGAAAGAGTTGGTAAACGAGAACAAGAGTTCACGTAGAAAACTAATGAAATGATACTTGCTTTTACACTTCTTCCCCTTCATCGTTTTGTCAACAAGATCCTCCCCACTGGAGTCTTTGGTTGTGGAGTCACCAGGTACATAAGTACAGTCAATTTTTGTGTCCCTTTCTTGTCTACCTTCAAGAGCTGGATCTATGTCATTCTCCCATGGAAGCTAGATTCACACTTCGCTCCCTGGTAGTGGCGCCAAGAATGTTATCACTCCAAGAGTCACCCTAGACTATAATTAGGTGATCTTGGTAACATGAAAAGAATTCAAATTTAATCTTGAAAGTTAAGCTTTAAAGTCACAGGGATTTGAACATAAGGACAATCGAATTTATCTACTCTACACATTCCCAACTATATCCTTCACAAAAAGTGGCCTTAGAAACTTTAGATCGGATAATAGGCTTGATAAATGAATGAGAAAAAGAAGATTGTGATCTAAACATGTCAGAGATGCTTCCAACACTTTAAGACATTCAACTCATATTAAAAATCTGTGTATTAACAGATTCTACATCACCAATGCAAAGAACAAATACCTCATTCAATCATCATATGAATAAGAACAAGAGTAAATCAATCACTCATTAATATTAGTACACAGAGAAAGAAATAAATGAAAAAGAAAAACTAATCTCCATTGATAAGGAATCACAAGTGTGAAAAAAAATACAGAGAAAGGAGAAGAACACAATGATAACCACTCTGAATTCCTCTGGGTCCAAAGACACCTTCCCCCTAGCTTATTCTAACCCTTCTTCAGACTTACAATAGTATTTTTATATCTTTTACTATCAATGAAAACACTATCATTCGAATAACACCCTGTTATGGGATCTTGTGCCCTCAAAAATGGAAAGGCAACATGTGGATAACATAAGATAACTAAAATGCTAAAAATAAGGGTCATGTTGGCCACGTCCCTAACATTCCTTTATGCTGATGAAATGACCCTTTTGAGTGATTCTCCTTTGACAGACGACCCTCCAGCTCATAATTGACCTTCTAACAACTAGAAATATCCCTATGACACCTAGCAACCACCACTTCTTTGAAACCTCCAGAATAGGAATTCGTAGCACATTCTGCAGTGCCAATCAAGACTGAGGCTTTATTTCAAATATTCATTGTCTTACTTACAATCAATGAACTCACTATTACTGGGTGATCACATAATTTTGTAAGATATATCCTGAAGATCTATGACAAACAATTATGTTTTGATGAAGGAAAATTCACACCTTATCACTCCAACAAGTGCTCAAACAAAAAACTGTCCAAAGAAAAAGACAGAGAAACTTTGTTTCTAGGGTCTTATTGAATTCCTTTTAACTAGTAATAAGTCCAATAGTAATATTGTCATCATTCTTCTGTGCATCTCATGCATCTCGGCTGCTACTTTGTGCACTGAGCTCCTTTCAATTACAAGTCACATGATCCATGCGAATTCTCTTAAAAATAATCCATTTTATATAGTTTGATTGTTTTTAGAACATGTTACCAAAACAATCCCACATAAGAAAAGCATTGTCGATCCTTTAAGAAGCAAACCCATGCATGCTAGATGACTGCCAAGTTGGTTATGGCAATTTGGAAGGATTTATATTTGTATTCCTACTTTGATGATAGATCTTGTTGATGAACAACAGTGAAATTTATCATTTTCATCGAACTTATAGTACAGAGAGCTTTCCATTACAGTTACAACACATAGGATAAATGCATCCTCGAGAGAAAATCTCTATAGAAGTTCTTTCCTCATTTCAGAAGAATCTATCACTATTAATCTGCATCATGGCCTTGGTCTTTAATTCTTCTCGACTTCTTTTTAAAAGTAACTTGTTGAATGTGTGCTGACATCTGATTATAGAGAAAATAGATTTGAAACCTGTATATGAACGTTGGAAAATGATGTTTTGAAATATTTTATTTACCTTGGCATGAGTGTGGATGTTCAATATCCAACTGGAATGACGCTTCCTCATGTCTAATACATACTCGACATTCATCGTGATTTAGAATTAGCTAATGGGCAGTGCCTCAATAACTTGTTAGTGACGATGCTTGGAAAATCCTCATGGATTCTTCCATTGGAGCTTGGACAATGGGCAATCCGACCAGTAACATAAAACATGGCACTTATAATAAAAAATCAATCATCACTTGGTGCTTGAAATCCATTCACCCAGGGAGATTAACAATCAGGACTGTGACTCGACAAATGTCAAATCCTCAATTGATAATTGATGATATGGGTTTGATACTTGGTGTCGATTTGAGAACATGCCTCATAATTTTATGCTCAATTTCCTTCCTTTGGCTTCGACGTTTGATATTTAAGAATTTGTTTGGTTTTTCCTCGACGGTATAATCCCACATTGATAATGCATCACTAAAACTTGTTTCTTATATACGACACCATCCCATGATTAGTTCGACGCGTTGTGTATGAACTAGCACCTTTCCTTGATGGCTTGGATCTCCATGTTGGGCCTCTTGTGGGATTTGTGTTGCTGACTTTGTATGTGTACTTAGATCTCGATGCTTGGTAGACTTGAGATAATTATAGATTGGGCCAGTAGGTCCAATATTATTTTGGCCAAAATAATAAGCCCGAGAAACCAATTTGGTTGAAAATCCCCAAAAGAACCTTTTCTCCTTCTAACATGTAAAACTAATGCTCAATTTTCTTAGTAATCATGAATTTTTATTTCAAAAGGAGATTAGCAATTATAATAGTTTTAAAACCTAACCATTGTTATAATTAATCTTTGGCCATCAAGACAAATGCAAACCTATTTGAATAAATGAGGTCTGAGGAGGATAAAACATCTTAACGAGGTGTGTTGCTAGGACATACCATGATAGGAACTCTGGCGTTCATAATGAAGACTAGGACAAAGATCACGAGTTTTGGAAAAATCGTTAGTGAGATCTTATCAAGATTTGATGGAAGAGTTTGGAAACTGTGAGACTTGGCTAAAAATCTGAGAATTTAGACAAATCTAGGATAAAATTGATGAAGATGCTTACAATTTTGATGGTGCTCATTTGAGCGATAACAGGTCCCACCTAACGTGGAGCCTCCCTGTTATTTTGGACCCCCCATCCTAATACTACTTACCACCTACCCCCTCTAAAATTTTCCTAAACCATGATCTGATACCACCATTCCTCCACATCTTCTCCTCTTCTCAACACATACCACCTGTCTTCCACACTCCCGATATTTCTCGCCCCTCACATCTACTTCACCCCTCTCACTACACGTCACCTCCCGCTTATACTTCCCCTCTCACCACATGCTACCTGTCCCCTCATTACCAATATTGTCCACCTATCCACCTATCCCTATCTCTTACACTCCTACATCTACTCATCCCATCTCCCTACTCGACACTTGTCCCCACGTCATCCTATTCGTAACCAATCACATCTTCCCCCATGAACTTTTAATTGACCACTGCCCCATAATGAGCCTACACTGAGCTAATCTATCATCGCCATCACCCACCATCAATTGTAAGTCCCCCCCCTAGTAAAATTACTCGAAAAGACAGATGGAAAAATTTAAGGAACAGTAAGCAAATCACGTGGAGATATTTGCAGCAAAAGACTAACATGCAATAAAAAATTCCATATTTAAATGCCTGATAATTTTGCAAGAAATAATTATACATAGGTGACATATGTACCAACTAATGCACAAAAAAACCTCAACAACTCGAGATTTACTGTAACTTGTCCATATTTTGTGGCATAAATTCTTTTGATTTTCTATTTTTGCAACAATTAGTTTATATTTTCTTTACATAAATCCTACTCATTTATGACAGGATCTTTTGTAAACAACTAATAAATACTTCCCATTTAAAATTATTATGGGTTGGGACCTATTTGTAGGATAGGAACAATATTGTAGAGCATCTCATAGAGCCTCCTTTGATCAAATGTCAGTAATAGAGTGTAGCGTTACATGATTCTTGTGTCAATTTTCATTGGTGAAGTACCTTTCCCTACAAATGTGTTCTTTCTCTTACCACTACTTCTTTCTACATTCTTAATTATTCTGAGAAGATAAAGAAACATAAATTTTTTTAATGTATAGTCTATCTCTGGCTTGGAATAATTTATGTGTTTTCCACTGAAGGTTGAAAACAAAATTCTTAATTGCTCTATTTTTAATTGGATTTCTAGACCTTTTCCATCTCTTCCATACATTAAATCTTTGAGGATCCAATGAATTTGCCTA
>CBVK0100462097.1:0-12280 GCA_900067695.1 Picea abies
GAATGACTGTTTTTCTGTGCTGATGATGCGGAGTTCTTGTTGCCCTGTGCAGACGAAATTTCAGTGATAACAGACACTATAAGGACTCTCTTATCCATAGAATATCAACACAAATGGAAAGTATACTAGATGGATGTCAAATCATCTCTCCTAAATGGTGTCTTAGAAGAAGAGGCTTATGTAGATCAACCACCTAGATTTGAATTCAGAGAGAAACCAACCAAAGTGTATCGGTTGAAGAAATCCTTGTATGGATTAAAGCAAGCTCCAAGAGCATGATACAACATAATTGATACTTACCTGATCAAGAATGGTTTTAGCAGAAGCCAAAATGAACCAACTCTTTACACCAAAATTGATCAGCATGGTAAAATTTTGATTGTACATTTATATGTTGATGACATGATATATACCAGAAATCTTGAGTTAACAAGTTTTAAACATGCCATGCAATATGAATTTGAGATGAAAGATCTTAGCATCATGAAATATTTCTTGGGGATTGAGGTTGACCAATCAACCAAAGACATTTTTGTATGTCAACAAAAGTATGCAACATACATCATCAAAAGATTCTGCATGGAATACTACAATCCAGTAGAAACTCCTATACCCCTAGGCAACAAATTGATCAATAAAGATGAAGGCCCTACAGTGGACCCTACCCTGTACAAAATTTTAGTAGGAGAGTGGTTACAGCAGAAGCCAAAATGAGCCAACTCTATACACTAAAACAGATCAACAAGGTAAAATTTTGATTGTCTGTCTATATGTTGATGACATGATATATAATGGAAATATTGAGTTAGCCAGCTTTAAATATGCCATGCAATCTAATTTTGAGATGACAAATCTTGGCATCATGAAATATTTTTTGGGGATTGAGGTTGACCAATCAACCAAAGGCATTTTTGTATGTCAGCAAAAGTATGCAGCAGACATCATCAAAAGATTCTGCTTGGAAGACTACAATCTAGCAGAAACTCTTACACCCCTAGGCACAAAATTGAGCAAGAAAGATGAAGGCTCTACAATGGAATCTACCTTGTACAAAAGTTTATTGGAAGTTTGTTGTATGTTACAACAACTAGGCATAATATTATGTATGCAACCAATCTTGTTTCTAGGTTCATGGAATCCCCCAAAGATTCTCACTAGAAGATGGCGAAAATTATTTTGATATATGTTGCAGTCACTCTCAATTTTGGCTTATGGTACACTCAATTTGATGATAATCATCTCTCTGGTTACATAGACAATGATTTTGCAGGGAGCTTAGATGATAGGAAAAACACCTCAGGACATGCTTTTCACCTGGGCACAAACCTGATTCCATGGGCATCAAAGAAGCAACCAATTATATCCATATATTCTACAGAGGCAGTGTATGTTGCTGCTACCTAAGCTTCCTTTCAAGATCTGTGGATAAAAAGAATATTTAATGATATGTCACATACAGAAAAGGAGCCAAGTCCTATCTTCTGCAACAACACCTCAACAATTGCTCTATCCAAAAATCATGTGTTTCATAAGAAAAACAAGCATATTGACACTTGTTTTCACTTCATATGGGAGCTAGTCAATAATGGTGACATAACACTTCAATTTTGTGGATCTCGAGATCAACTCACATATATTTTTACAAAGCCACTAGGAAAATCCGTTTTTGATTTCCAGACACAACACTTGGGCATTATCAGTGCTGATGTTTGTAACTGTTGAGTTTAAGAGGGAGTGTTTAATATATACAAAGCCACTAGGAAAATCCGTTTTTGATTTCCAGACACAACACTTGGGAATTATCAGTGCTGATGTTTGTAACTGTTGAGTTTAAGAGGGAGTGTTTAATATATCAGTAACCTCAATAGTGTGTGACTGTACACTTCCAGTTGTCCTGGCCAACTGTACAAGTTAGTTAGGATCTCTTCTTTTGTTTCTTGATTTTCTCGAGCCTATTTAGCTCAGCTATATACTCAATACTAGTGTGCTCTGCTCATTTTCTATTTTTCCCAATTTTGTCTTCTCTGTATTATCTTCTTTACTTCTCATTTTATCAACTTTGATGGGTCGTTTATCCCCAGTCTAAGTCACTTGATTACCACAAGAAAAGTAGATAAGGATTGTGCCTAAACATTGGAGGGGAATGAAGTCCTACCAATTTTGCATGGGATCTATCCCTTCAGAAATGGATGGCCACATTGTCTTTGTAGAAGCAACAAAAGGAGGATGCTAGCTTCTATTTGGCATCGTTTTGGTGGCTAGGAACAAAAACAATATCACATATATCTCAATATAATCGATCCAAGCACAATCTTATTTTAATGTACCAACAAGGAATTGAATTTGATTCTTGATGCCTTGTTACACGAGGGTTTGAACATTATAGATAGATGAACCATAAATAATTAAATCAAACCCTAAAAAATGCCAACCAAGAGGACAATCATTGAAACCAATTAACATTAAGTAAATGATGTGTCAATAAAGTTCAAACAATATAGAATAAACCCTAAGGGAAATTTGATTTTTAAGGTTTAGGTGGTTGAAACTAACAAGAAGATTAGCGCCTTAGAGGGAAAATGTGGTCATCACTTCAATTTAGTGTGAATTTTAGAGTTTATGAAGAATAGTGTTAAAGGGTACTGAGAGGATTACCCCTCAAGCACCACCCAGGGCTTGACATAATTCTTCAAGGCTTCGAGGGAGGATTGGTGTGTGAGGATTCTTTCTTGGTGCTAGACAAGGTGAACTTAAATATGATCCAAGCAAAATAAAATATTCATTAGACGTCTTATCTCTTAATGCATGAGAAAGAAACTTTAACTATCAAAGGGATGGTGAAAGATCTTACCTTAAACCCTTCCAAGTGGAGCATTAAATCACTTCTTTGACCTTGTAGTAGCCAATGTTATTCCTAGCAATATCAAAGAAAGTTATTCTAACCCTTGAAAATGATAGAAAACATCACATGAAGAGAAATAGATACACAATATATCTTATAGCCCAACTTCTCATTAATCTCCAAGATTTCAAATGGACGGGGAATTCTCCTTTATAGGTGAGAAGTCTCCTAAATTAAAATGTAAAACCACTCATATCCCAAAACCATGAGCTTGAAATCCTTAAAACCATGGACAACATACAAGTCACAATATAATAATTCAATAACATGCTCACAATGTACAATGTCCCTCTTAGAAGAGGTCAAATACAATATAAAAATCATAGGTAAGGACCAAATAGATTCCAAAGGAGGTGAGTCCCTCAAAAAGTGCCAATATCCACATAAA
This sequence comes from Picea abies, assembly GCA_900067695.1. NCBI lineage: Eukaryota > Viridiplantae > Streptophyta > Pinopsida > Pinales > Pinaceae > Picea > Picea abies. Next base: position 3,291 of record CBVK0100462097.1, read on the forward strand.
TGCATGCATCCCATTGCATAATACATATTCCAATTGATGGGTCTAGCCTCTTAGCAAGCTATTAATTGGTAGCACCTCATGACATCTTTCAACACATCATAACAAAGGGGTTAGTTTTAATTCTTTCCTAAGGCTTACCAAGGGGCACAACATTGACCCTTATACATGTGTCAAATCCTAAGACACCAATAATTCTTAAGTATATAGGTGAAAGACATGTAATAATGATTAATAATGATGAAAAAGTAAGGGAAACAGGTTCATGTGACAACCTTCAAAGTCTTAGACATGCACACGTATTATTATTCATTATTCATCTAGCTCTATTTAGTGAGGATTTTTTTTCATTATAAATGCCTTCTTGAGGAATATTAGCATTGAGTTATCATCCTCAAGATAGTTTGTTATTATCCCTTAATCCTTTTTATTTAAATGTTCAGTTTATTGAAAAAGTCCATTTTATTTAGATACTCATAGAAAAATGAGAGGCATAGGCATTGGCCTCATAGTGAGGGGCATTGCTCAAGTTTAACTATTGGATTTTAATTGTGCTCTTCACCTCTTAGCCTTAGTGGTTGTGTTTATTTCAGGTATTTATATTTTATCTTTCCTTTGGACCTTTGAGAAATCATACACTATGAGTATAATGTTTTTATGTGAATGGAATGAATGAACAAGGGAAATGGAAACTCGTTAGCATGATTAGAATGTGGATAAGGATATCTATCCTAGACAACTACTGATACAAGTTACTCAGGGGACCACACACTTCTAAGAGAAAACATGTTTCCCAAGGTACTACGAGGAAAAAAATAACCATATAAGATTATGAAATGCCAAAGAATAGTCGTTAGATGTTTACCATTTTAGGACAATATAAGAAGTTATATCATCAAATCCAAACATGTATTAAATGAAACATCTAAGAACCACACCATACCATACCATTTGTCATCCAATGTTATACCATAGTTGAGCTAGCAATCATGAATTTGATGGAGATCAATGAAGAAGTTTGGGAAGATGAACATGTCTCCTCATGCAATCAACAACATGATACCCTATGGCATCCAAAATTATCACCCTTGGAGGGGGTAAAATATGGCTCGTAATCCTATTTGAGGATGATCATGACTCCTCATCTAATCAACAACAATATGCCCTCGCGATGGTATCCAAGAGTGTCACCCTGTAAGGGGTAACAGGTCCAAATTCAACAGAACTCCAAAATGACATGATACCCTATGACATCCAAAAGTGTCACCCTTGGAGGGGGTAACATATGGCTTGTACTCGTACTTGAGGATGAGCATGACTCTACATGCAATCAACAACAAGATGCCATCACGATGGTATCCAAGAGTGTCACCCAGGTAAGGGGTAACAACTTCAAATTCAACATAACTCCAAAATGAAAAAATGTGTAAGGTTTTCCAATGGAATGTAATATCATTAGTGGTCTCTCATTATTATGGCTCTGAAGTATACATCCAAGAAATTCCCACAAATGTTGGTATAGAGCAGCTTCCCATAAATGTGAGGGAATCTAAATTGACAAAACCTATAGCAAAATAGGGTAAACGAGCTTCTACTTCTTCCAGTTGGCAGTGGAAAGTTCCAAAATCACCAATTTTGCAACCTCTCAACTAAACAATATGATTCATTGAGCGAAGAGACATGCGTAATCTTCACCATTTAATTCGTCTTGGTGGATTATCGATCTGTTCCTTGTCGTTGAATTCTCAAATACCTGTGTAAACCTTGGAAACTACGAGGTTAATTTCTATGAGGACATGGGCTATTTGTGTGCAAGTAAGCATCGATTCCAAATCTAAATCAAAGGAGTTATGTACGCTAAAATGCAGTGAACATTGTTCCTCTAATTGAAATAATGGATTGCGCCTCTTGTCGAGTCCTGGATGATATCGAGTTTGGATGATCTTCATCATCAAACAGATTGGCTATCAAAGACAAAGTTGTGAATAGTAGTTGAGTAGGAATAATGGAGTGTTTTCCACATGCCAAAGGGAATGGAGGATTACTAATGCCAATTTTAGGTATTACTCTAAATGTCCACAAACCATGAAGAAATGTGAAGTGTCAATTCATCTAATTATGTTTAATGGTTCCTTTTAAGGCTCTAATAAGGATTTTGCATGTGGACTCTACAAAACCATTTCTTTGAGAGTAAGATTTGGCAGAGTATAAATAAGTAATTACATATTTTCTCTAAAATTCAATCATTTAGGATGAAAAAAATACTAAGTCATTATTTACTATTAACATTGTTGTCATTATAAAATTAGAAATAATGATGGGGTGGGAGGGGCTCTAGAGAGACTTTTGGATCCCGGAGGTAACATTGATATCCTTTATTCATGGGGATTGAGAGCCACTTAAAACAATATATAGCTAAAACTTACTTGAGGGGCTAATTCTTGCTAGAGAAAAAGAATATTAACAAGTTATGAGCTTTCATAGATTCAATAATCATAATCAAAGTGGTCATTAATCGATCTCAATATGGAACCAACTTATTTGATGGGATAATAAGTCAGGTTATTGTGCTCAGTAAAAGCTTCAGGTAATTCCATCTTTATCATGTAAAAAGAATGTTAAACTCCATTGTTGATCATCAAGCCAAAGGGGATACTAGTGTAATGTCCCTGAAACATTAGCAAGCGGAATTCACCTAAAAATAATTTTTTTTCTTGTTGCCTCAATTATTGTAGTTCACGAGGTAAGATTTAGTTCACATTATTAACCATATTCTAATACCATCATGAGCTACATCTACATCATTCTTGAATGCATCTAATAAACTCATTCACAATAACAATAGATCATTTAAGCAGAGTAATTAAACTCATGAAATAAATCAAGAAATAGATAAACACTTATCTTTTAAAACACTTGTGCAACCAGTTGCTTGTTTCTTAGGAATGATGATCCACCCAACCATAGACCTGTTGTTCTAAATCTCAACATCAAGTCACCCCCTAGATGGGAATAGGAATCCACAAGAGAAGGGTGCATCTCACATTTAATCACACAACCCATTGATATTCTCCTTCAACTATGTACCTCTTCACTTCTCTCGGTCCATCAGGCAACCCATTTATTTATTAGGGTCCCTCTAGCTCAGGTAGCTAGGAATATCTTACTGGGAACTCAAAGGAACTCACTGCCAAGAAACACCACCAGTAAAATCAACAACAAACACATGCTGATACGATGCAACTCACTCAAGAGTTTACTCTTCATGCCTCACAACCTTGCTCTTCAATTTCCAACTATAATATGCTCCAATGTGCTCCTAAATTAATCTATCGTCCTTTATCCAACTTTGGTAATATTTCTCCTTGCTTCCTCTTAGTATTCATGCCCAACTCAATGTGTAAAAATTGTCCATAACAACCCAAGATCAACAAACCAACAATTCCTTTCATTCTGGAAACTCAGTTCGAATCCTCGGTTACTAGGAAAAGCCAATGGATCTCCAAGCACAATGGTCATAGCATGTTCTCAATGCATATACTCATTTGGATTTGTAAAAGCTTCATATGTGAGAAATGTAACTCTCATAAAATAATCCAATAATTTGTCATTTCATCACCAAATAAGAGATTGGTGAGAGTCAAAGTTCAAAGGATAGCTTCTTAAAAACTAGTAAACTATTTACAAAATAAAGTTCAACATTCAAGTGCTTTATATACTTCTCATACTAAAGAACAAAAAGATAATTTTACTCAAGAAATTATGTCTTGTAGCAAGCCCCTTGAAGGCTTGATGTTGTAACCTATGGCTCTAATACCACTCTGTAATGTACCCAACAACCATGTTGAGTCTCTTCACTACGTAAAATGACTTAGCTTGCTAAAAATCAAATTAAAAACTCGATCATATATATAATAGAAAACCAAGGGGCAATAAGCCCATAAAACTTACAGTAAACAACATGTTGATTTATCCATGCATATACAACATTTATAAATTCATGAATGCATGCAAACCCAACAAAACATAACACATCATTCATATATCTTTTACACATCAAAATAATCATAAATAACACAACATAAACACTTATATGTTTATAAATTCAATTCAAGTGGTTGCATACGAAAGATAAACCTTCTATCCATAAACATTGTTGTTCATTTTCTCTCAAGAATAGACCACCACTGAGATGAGGCTATGAGTCCACAAGGATATCTGGCTCGATGGTTGTCCACTCTCCACACTCAAAAACCCAAATCGAGTATCTACTCCTACAACAGTTCCAATCTACCAATTCTCTCTTCCCCACAACCTACACAACCCAAGGAATGTACCACCTTCACTACTCACAGTCTCTCAAGTTGTACCATTCATTTATCGGGGCTTCTAGTGCACTTGGTTGGTGAGGAATCTCTTATCTAGGGGATTTAGGAACTCTCAAATTTATTTCAAGAGTGCTCACAACAACCTTCACAAGGCTCTTAAATCATTTCCTCAACGTGAAACACATTATAGGATTACATCCTATTTTATAGGCACACATGACTCATTTTTGACATAACACACAACCAAACAATGACCACCTTCAAGCATATCATGGCCGATGCTCTTTCCAACTTTCAACTCTTCCTTTGATGCCCAAAATCTACATGTAAAATCTATCTCCCTTCTGCATATGAATTTCCCTTCCTTTCCTTTGTTTTATTGACTCCCACTCTTTCCAAAGATAATTGTACTTCAATCCCATGCTCCCCAATAACTAAGGAATGTGACTTCTCACACCAACCCTCTTACATGAGTTTAATCATTGGCTTTGAGAACACTCAACAATGAAATAAAAATTTTACACAATTATAATCGTTTCACAAATTTGGGTGGATTAATACCCAATAAAAAAATCCCCTTGGACTCCTCTCTCTTGTGGAATCATATCCCCCCATCATTTTCATTAATCTTGCATCACAACCAATGATTACTATTTTTAATAATTATTTCAATATCCATAATATACAATTCATTCCCCGACCATATTAATCAATATGAACTATTTACCCCAATCATATCGTCTCACCAGCCTAATTCACATTTATATAACTACATTGCAATTTGTGGGGATTAAAACTCATGATATTACAACTAGACTAAGAAAGGGTGAATTATTGATTAATGGGGTGGGGAGGGACTCAAGTCTTTCCCTAATATTCTCTCCCATTTCATTTATCATGCCCTCAAGTTGGCAGGTGGTGACTATCTGGGGTCGAGCACCTCTCTTCACACATACGTGAATTAAATTTTTGTTTGTGTTGGCTTTTTTGTTTGTGTGGTGTACCTATTTTGAGGATGTTTCAATGGATTCATCCCTGGAGTTTTCCTTTATTTTGTCATATATTTCTCGTGTTGTTTAGGGTGTTACAGAGCTACCTGTTCAAGGGATGATTTTGTGTTGTAGTTTTTTCTTGCTCGATGGGTCATGTTCTATACATCTTAAGTAGTTGGTACCTAGGTACACTATTAGTAGAAAATCTTTATTGCAGACTGATTCCTTCCTTTATCGTTCTAATCAATTGGTAACCGAGTGTCTTGTGTGTTTTCTCTAAATCAATGATGTTATTAGAGAGGTTTCTATTTTCATCATGTTATCCAACTATGGCGTGGGTAAGTGTTGTGGTTTCTTAAATTTGGCCTTTCCTTGCCATAAGAGATTGGTGAGAGTCAAAGTTCAAAGGATAGTTTCTTAAAAACTAGTAAACTATTTACAAAATACAGTTCAACATTCAAGTTCTTTATATACTTCTCATACTAAAGAACAAAAAGATAATTTTACTCAAGAAATTATGTCTTGTAGAAAGCCCCTTGAAGGATTGATGTTGTAACCTACGGCTCTAATACCACTCTGTAATGTACCCAACAACCATGTTGAGTCTCTTCACTACGTAAAATGAATTAGCCTGCTAAAAATCGAATTAAAAACTCCATCATATATATAACATAAAACCAAGGGCCAATAGGGCCATAAAAACTTACAGTAAACAACATATTGATTTATCCATGCATATACAACATTTATAAATTCATGAATGCATGCAAACCCAACAAAACATAACATGTCATTCATATATCTTTTTCACATCAAAATAATCATAAATAACACAACATAAACACTTATATGTTTATAAATGTAATTTAAATGGTTGCATACGAAATATAAACCTTTTATCCATAAACATTGTTGTTCATTTTCTCTCAACAACAAACCACCACCGAGATGAGGCTATGAGTCCACAAGGATATATGGCTCGATGGTTGTCCACTCTCCACACTCAAAAACCCAAATTGAGGATCTACTCCTACAATAGTTTCAATCCACCAATTCTCTCTTCCCCACAACCTACACAACCCAAAGAATGTACCCCCTTCACTACTCACAGTCTCTCAAGTTGTACCATTCATTTATCAGGGCTTCTAATGCATTTGGTTGGTGAGGAATCTCTTATCTAAAGGATTTAGGAACTCTCAAATTTATTTCAAGAGTGATCACAACAACCTTCACAAGGCTCTTAAGCCATTTCCTCAACGCGAAACACATTATATGATTACATCCTATTCTACAGGCACACATGACTCATTTTTGACATAACACAAGACCAAACAATGACCATCTTCAAGCATATCATGGCCGGTGCTCTTTCCAATGTTCAACTCTTCCTTTGATGCCAAAAATCTACATGTAAAATCTATCTCCCTTCTGCATACGAATTTCCCTTCTTTTCATTTGTTTTATTGATTCCCACTCTTCCCAAAGATGATTGTACTTCAATCCCATGCTCCCCAATAACTAAGGAATGTGACTTCTCACACCCACCCTCTTACATGAGTTTAATCACTGGCTTTCAGAACACTCAACAATGAAATAAAAGGTTTACACCATTATAATAGTTTCACGAATCTGGGTTGGATTAATAACCAATAATAAAATCCCCTTGGACCCTTCTCTCTTGTGGAATCATATCCCCCCATCATTTTCATCAATCTTGCATCGCAACCAATGATTAATATTTTTAATAATTATTTCAATATACATAATATACAATTGATCCCTCGACCATATTAATCAATATGATCTCTTTACCCCAATCATATCGTCTCACCAGCTTAATTCACATTTATATAACTACATTGCAATTTGTGGGGTTGAAAACTCATGATGTTACAACTAGACTAAGAAAGGGTGAATTCTTGATTAATGGGGTGGGGAGGGACTCAAGTCTTTCCCTAATGTCCTCTCCCATTTCATTTATCATGCCCTCGAGTTGGCAAGTGGTGACTATCTGGGGTCGAGCACCTCTCTTCACACATACGTGAATTAAATTTCTGTGTGTGTTGGTTTTTTTGTTTGTGTGGTGTACCTATTTTGAGGAGGTTTCAATGGATTCATCCCTGGACTTTTCCTTTGTTTTGTCATATATTTTTTGTGTTGTTTGGGGTGTCACAGAGCTACATGTTCAAGGGATGATTTTGCGTTGTATCTTTTTATTGCTCGATGGGTCATGTTCTATACATCTTAAGTAGGTGGTACCTAGGTATACTATCAGTAGAAAAGTTTTATTGCAGACCGATTCCTTCCTTGCTCATTCTAATCAATTGGTAACCGAGTGTCTTGTGTGTTTTCTCTAAATCACTGATGTTATTAGAGAGGTTTATATTTTCATCATGTTATCCAACTATGGTGTGGGTAAGTGTTGTGGTTTCTTAAATTTGTCCTTTCCTTGCCATAGTTTCTCGTTAACGTTTTTTTGGGTTCGAGACTTGGGTTTTTGTTGATCTAGTTCTCTTCATAGAGGGATTTTGGAGCCTCCTCTCATGGATCCCTTCTGTAATGATCTCAAGAAATTGATTAGGAGGAGTGAGTAGATAGCACATTCAAATAGCTTGGCCCTCCATTACCTATCAAGCATATTTGAGGATTTTGATCAGGCCATAGACAACCTGACTATATCTAGAAATCAAGAAAAAAAAGTGGCCCTGCAAGCTCTAAACATGCAGATGGAAAAAATGGAGTAAAAAATACAACATATCAAGGCCCAACTCAACACCCAACCTATGGAAATGACATCCTATGTTCATGGGGACCAACATTCAAAAGAAGAAGGAGATAATAATGGTGCAGGTATGAGCAACTGAGGCATTATCCCCATGGAGACTGAAGAAGGAGTTTCTCCCAGAGCTCATGAAGCTCCTGGAATTTCTTACTATTTCTCTTCTAACTAATGTATGTTTTCTTAAGTTATATGATGTCTAATTAGTTATTATTAGGATGTAATCAACTCAAATGAGATCAAAAATAGTTTTATTAGACACACTTCCCCCTTTATTATAGATCTAGAAATTTTAATAGGTTGGAAGCCTTGTTTTGTAAGATTTTGTTATTATTGCTTCAACACAACCTCGTTTAATAAAATTTAAGTTAAGTTTTGGTTTAAAAAAAAAATAGAAATAATGTTGATCTCAAGTAAATATTCTACCTATTTTACATGAACTTCTTTGATTGGTATCCACTATACCTTTGGCAAAACAAATCCAAACTAATATTAAATCAATGATAAACTCTTTTTTCATTGATTAATTAATATTGATTATTGATTGTTTAATATTATCAGTTTTTTATTATATATCACAAGTCTTATTTTTTCTTAGTACAACAAAGGTATTGATTTATCATTGATTTAATATTTATTATTATTTAATATTATCTTTATTTATTGATTTAATATTTCTTCTTATTTAATATTATCTTGATTTATTATATATAAGAAGTCTTATTTTTTCTTACTTGAGCAAAAGGGATATATATATATATTTATTTTGAAGTTATTATTATATTTCTTCTATCAATGTCTCCACCCTCATATATATGAGGGTGGGGGCATTAATAAAGGAAATATATTTGAGTGGGCCTAATGGTTAAGAACATGTGTTTCCTCTTAAGAGGT
>CBVK0100462098.1:0-12280 GCA_900067695.1 Picea abies
GAAGAGTGTACATACTTCTGGTGTGTAAATACTTCATGGGGTATAGACACTGCTGAAAGCAAAGGACCTCTGCATCAGGAAGATAATCAGGCTCCACAACCAACATTCAAGAATTCAGGGATTCTTCACATCTACACATTGTCAAAACTATCGAATTGTTGACTGCCAAACATATCAACATCATATTTGATGCTTCAGGACATTGGAATTTAGATATATCTCTTCTCATCAACTCACTTACAAAACTCCTAAACTGTCGACTCCTGACAATTTCTTCCCGTAGCTTGAACACTTCAGTCATTTTGTTGTTGAACACCCCACAACCCCCAAACCGTCGAACTATGAACATTTCTTAATTTGAGGACACTTTTCCCTAGAAAATGGACGGTCCAGATTAGTTCCAGACATTAGGACTTCGACTGTTTTCTTTGCTATATTTTTAAAATGGCAGGAGGGGCTAAGTTTGAGAGACTTTTGTGCTTAACCTCCATGCACCTTCTCCAAATCTAATGGTTGTGGGGGGATTTGTCTTCTTCCCAACAGATCCAACAACCTAAATTTAACTTTGTTTCTAAATACCACGTCTGTTGTGGTTTATCCAACTATTATTCCTCTTGATCTTCTGAACATAACTAGGTTGTTCCCCTAGCGCCCTTTTGGCACTTTGTACATCAATTCTTTGTGGAATTTTGACTCTAGATTCCACATTCATGGCCCATCCAGGTTCATTGTGGAAACCTTGGGCTCTGATACCAAATTGTAACATCCCCCGATTTGCCCAGGTTAGGGACATGCCACTACCTCAAAACCAAACTACTTTGAAACCATTTTGTAACATACCTAGCTACCCAAGCCAAGTCATGCCACTTGAAACTATCATGATTTTATATACATATATATCTAATGAAAATTCAAACAAAAATAAACATTCTACTACTTTATATATTAATGTGGAAATAAGAGTAATGCTACACATGAAACATATACATGAAATACTCATAACATTATAACACATGTGCAAGATACACAACATACAATTAGCATAGAATTGGTTCTTATATTTTTACGAGAAGACAACCGACTCTATACAGACCTTCCACAAACCTCCCAACCTTAGACCACACTACTCCCAACTATCAGGAGTGCATCACCTTTGAGCTGGGACTAAAATCCAGCCAGGGAAAAGGAAATCCTAGGCTAGGATGAGTGTACAGAAAGTTGCAAAATGAAATAGGAAGGATTCCCTATGAGGAGCCTACATACGCCCACCTATGTCATAATCTCATTCCCCACATGCCTATCCCACCCTGAGAATATACACCTTCACTATTCCACAGTCCATCAACTACTCCACTTCCCTTCTAGGGCTTCAGGAATAGGTCGGATAAGGAATTGTCATAGATTTGTAGCTGCTGCTAGACTCCCCCCAGGAAAAATTAGTTTGCCAACATTCTCTCTCACTTGGAGAGAGTTTCTCATAGGTCTGAAAACCTGCTTCTTCATCCCATGGGCCTGAAAACCTGCCTCTTCAAACTATAGGACTAACAACCTCTTTCTTTTATGTAGCTCTTAAGTCCAATGGGTAGCCACAGTAGAATCAATTGGGTAAGGCAAGGTATAGGCTCAATAGAATATCAATGTGTGTGACTTACAGAGGTTCACGATGGCAGAGGGTTCAATAATGGAAGAAATGGATGACAACGTGCCTTCTCAGTGTGTGCGTGAATGGATGAGAAGGATGGAAAGAATGGTCAGAATGGTGAAAGCGAGCCACCAAAATGATGGAAATCCCCCACATAAATATCCATGCATCCTTAATGACACTTTTCTCTCCAGGAGCTCGTTCCTTTCCACTGGGAGTTTGTTCCTCTCACCAAAGGAACTTAGGATAATAGGTTATGTCCAACCTTAGTCTTTTAGGAATAATAGGTTATGTCCAACCTTAGTCTTTTAGGAATATATTATAATATTCCCTTGGGTTAATCCCTCAAGCGTACCCCCTTTTTTCTAGCCTCTCAACCCCCTTCCCTTTCCCTTCCTAGTGGAGCTTAATCCCCCATAACTCTTTCTTTGTGGTTGTTCTACACACAGTAATGTATTTTACTAATGATTTGAGTAATTAAATATACAAAAATAGGCTCTCTAGCCTTAGCGTCTAGGCTCTCTATCTTAATAAACATATAATCCTCCCAGCGTATAAATACTAGGCTCATCAGCATATAAAAATTAATTAAACATCATTACAATTCAGCAAGGGATCGGCCTTGGGGTATTACAATCCCCTCTCCTTATTTTTGAATTGTCCTTAGTGCAACACATTTACATAACATCAACATGATTTTCAAAATCTTCAAAAATATGTGGGTATTCTGCCCGGATAGCATCTTCATGCTCCCAAATTGCTTCCTTGGGGCCATACTAGGTCCATTGGACCTTTATGACCCCTATGTCTAGATTCTGAATCTATTTTATTTTTTGGTCTAGAATGTGTAGCATATGCACTTGAAAAGTGATTTCTTGCTCCATCTAAATCACATTCTAATCAATAACATGGTTAGCATCATGTATATATTTCTTAAGAAATGATACATGGAATACATTATGTATATAAGTAGATTTAGGTAATGCAAGAATGTAAGATACTCATCCAACCCTCTCTAGGATTTCAAATGGACCACAATATATGGTTGCCAATTTGGAACAATTTACCAGCTTCAAGGAACTTTTTTTGGCCTTCACCTTCAATAAAACATGATCACCCTCTTTAAATTCCCTATGATTTCTTCCCTTGTCAGTATAGATTTTCTTCCTATCTTGGGAAGCCTTTAAATTATGTTTAATCTTCAACATTTTCTCTTCCATATCTCTGAGAAAATTTGGCCCAATCACTTCTATGTCATCTGGGTTATCCCAACTTATTGGTGTGTTGCACTTTCTTCCATAAAGTGCCTGAAATGGGCTCATCTTTAGTGATTCCTGATACCCATTATTGTATGAAAATTCTACCAACTATAGATAATATTCCCATTTAGATGGTTTTTCTATCACATAAATCCTTATCATATCCTCTATCACTTGGTTCACTCTTTATGTTTTCCCATCAGACTCGGGATGATAAGTTGTGTTGAAGTTTAGATTTGTCCTGAGCCCTCTGAATAATCCCTTCCAAAACTTTGAGGTAAAATTTGGGTCTATGTCAGACACAATTTTCTTGGGTGTGCCATGCAAGTGTGCTACTTCCCTCATATAAATATCAACAACATTGCTTTCCTTGTGAGTAAATTTCATATGAATGAAATGGGAAACTTTTGTAATATTGTCCACCACCACCATGATAACATCATGTTTCTTTCTTTTTCTTGGAAATTTGGTGATGAAATCCATTGTCACCACTTCCCACTTCCACTCATGAATGGGAAATGGTTGCAACAATCCAGCTAGGTGTCTATGCTCAGCCTTAACCCTTTGACACTCAAAGAATTTAGCAATGTATTCAACAATCCCCTCTTAATGCTTGGCGAATAATAGTGGCTCTTGACTGCTAAAACTATTTTTTGATATCTTGGGTGCCCAAGATAAGGTACATTATGAATCTCCTTTAAAAATATACTCCTCAATTCCTGAGAATTGGGTACATAAATTTTGTTCCTGTACAGAAGAATTCAATCATTCCCGAATTCATAATATTCAACTTTCAGTTGCATTTTATCTTGCTGCAATTTTGTTACCAATTCCTTGTACTACAAATCAACTTTTGTAGCCTTCGAAATTATACCTTTAATATCCATTTGATACATGATAATGGTTGTAGCATGCAGTTACACACTCCCCTGCTGAGTGCATCGACCACTTTGTTCTCTTTTCCTTTGATGTGGTTAATATCAAAGTCATAATCAGAGAGGAATTCCTATCATGTGCTCTCCATAGCATTCAAAGTTTGTTGGTCAAACAAACATTTTAGACCATTATGGTCTATCCTCAGTTCAAACCTCTTTCCCATGAGATAGTGCCTCCACTTCTTCAAGGAATACACTATGTTTTCCAACTCCAAATCATGAGTGGCATAGAGCCTTCCATTCTCATTCAATTTTATGGACTCAAAACATATCACAAATCTGTTCTGACTGAGGACTCCAGCAATTCCTTCTTTTGATGCATTTGTGCAAACCATGAAATATTCATTTGGATCAGAAATCCTCAGAGTTGGAGAATTGTTTAACAACTTCTTCATTTTTTGGAAGCTCTATTCACAATCTATTGTCCATTGAAACTTCACCCTCTTCCTTTTCAAGGAAGTTATTGAGTGAGCAATTCTCGAAAACCCTGTAATGAATCTTTTGTAGTAGCCAGCTAGACCCATGAAGGATTTGACTTCTCTCACATTTTTAGGTGTTGTCCACCTTTTATTGGCCTTAATCTTTTCAGGGTCCACTGTTATCCCTTCTTTGGATATGATATGCCCCAAATAGTGAATTCAATTATGATAAAATGATCACTTGCTCAATTTGGCATAAAACTGGTGCTCTCTTAGGAATTGCAACACCATACTCAAGTGATGCTCATGTTCTTCTTCTGAATTGGAATATACAAGGATGACATCCAAAATGACAATGACAAACTTGTCTAAATATTCCCAGAAAACACCTTTCATTAAGAACATGAAAACAACTGGTGTATTTGATAACCCAAATGGCACCACTATGAATTCCTAATGGCCATACGTTGTCTTGAAGGTGGTATTGCTGATGTCTTCATCTCTGATCCTTACTAGATGATATCCTGGCCTGAGATCAATCTTTGAAAATATCCTTGCATGTTTTAAATGATCAAAGAGATCATGGATCCTTGGCAAAAGATACTTTTTCTTTATGGTTACCTCGTTCAATTGTCTGAATATGAGTGCACAATCTCAATGTCCCATATTTATTATTCACGAACAAGACTGGGGAACTCCAAGGTGAAACACTTGGGTGTATATACCCCTTCTTCAGGATCTCTTCAAGTGGCATTTGCAACTCCTTTAACTCTGGTGTACTTGATGGGTGTTCTATATGCACTAAAAACCCTCAATTAAATTCTCAACCTGGGGTAAGTAAACTTAGAGTTGTATCACTATATGTGCCAAGGCAGAAAAGCTAGAGGTAGTATAGTCTAACTAAGGAAATGGTCTATTTGAGGGACAATCTACTTAAGCAAATACTATCAATGAGCAAACCCTATCAAGGAACTTGAATCTACTTAAGCAAATACTATCAATGAGCAAACCCTATCAAGGAACTTGAACTATTTACCCTAAGCAACTTTTAACAATGGATGGATGGATTCTTTCTAAATAAGCAAATGAAAACCCTACTTTGAACAAGTTAACCTGTTTAATCTAATGAGAAAAATAAATCCATATATTTAATCTAATCAACTTAATGAGCAATAGAAACAACAAACTAATCTAATCATTCTATCCAAATCAATAAGCAATAATAAGTAAACAATAAAAAATCTAACCTATGAAAACTTATTCAACAATTAAAATAATCAAAACTATTCAACAGGTAACTAATCAAACTATTAAGCAAGTGAACTCTATTCTTAAGATAAAATCTATAATTACTTATAATATGCAAAGTGAAATATTAACCTATTGAATTAAAAGCATCATGACAATATTCAAGGATTAATCAACAATTACTCTTAATCTACAACAACAAGAAACTTCAAATATAATGGTGATGATTATGTCTTCGGTGTCTTATGACATCACGATGGCATATAACAATTAGCGATAGCTCAATACGAATAATTTCAATATTAACTTCTATGGAGAAATGAAAAGTATGAATAAGACAATCTAATGAGTGCTTAGCAATCATAGAAGAAATATCAACTATCCTGAAAATCCATGTGATCTCTCAATTCATGCATCAATCATCGATGATAAGAAAACACTATTATGCTTAATTCACATGCACTCTTATACTAAATTTAGTAAATTTGCAAGATTATAAACTCGTAACTAAAAGCTTAATTCAAATTCAACTTCTACTTAAAAATTTCTATTCAAATCTAGAACTGAGATCTCATAAATTAAATTAAGCTAAATCCATTATTAAAAACTCAGATTGCAAATTAAAATGCTTGTAAAAACATAATAAAAAACCTACTTCTATCTTAGCATACTACAACAAGATTGATAAGCAAAATAGATTCAGGAAAGTATGACTAAAACTGAGAATTAAATTGACAAAACTCTCAACTATCAATCCATCGAAACTTGTAAAAGAAACTATGTACTCTGTGTTAACTAATACTTTGTTCAAACTACTCTGTTTTAACCTACAAAAATTCAATTTAAAATTTTAACACACAAACAAGGTTAGTAGCTTGCAAGTCATTCACTAACAATTAAAAGACACAACATATTAAGTAGCTATCTCCTACAAGAAACCTGCAAAAAGGGAATTAAACAATTAAATGATGCACAACAAACACACAACATTTAAAATGATAAAACACATGTAACGGGAAATGAAGTAAATGATAACTACACAACTGAAAGATGCAATTTATCTATCTAAGTATTCACCCAAACTACTGGTGGGCCCCCCAGTAGGTCGTGGCTACTCCTCAACAACAAATCGCGAGCTAAATCAACACGGTTCTTGCATTAAATTAAAAAACGCAGTCTAGCACAAGTTTGTGGAAATGTCTGAGTTACACAACAAAATAGATTCTAACAATTATTAACACTTTGTCTAGCCACTAATGTAGTATTTATAATGATTACAATTCGAGAGGTTGACCTCCTCTAAAAATGGTAAATTCCATTAAATGCATGCTAACAACCTTTAACTTCTAGAAACTGAATGAGACACTCAACGATTAGCACAACTGCTTAATCTGAGATTTCAAGAGCTCAGTAACTGGAGGCCATGAGGGGGAACAAAACCCAGGTCGTTGATTCATCCAACATAGGACACCAATATAAAAACCACCAACTCTCCTACGCTCCAAGTGTTGGATGCAATGTTGGACGCAGTGCCAGATGAAGTACCAGATCAGGTGTTGGATGGAGTGTCAAATGAGCTACCAGATGGAAAATTGCATGGAGAATTCATCCTATGAAACAAAGATCGCACATTAGATTCTTTTAGACATTAAATCAAATCGAATTTAACTCAAAACCATCACAAAACATCAATTGCACATACCTATTGTAGATCCACGATGATTGATACAAAATCCTTTGAAAACATCTTCAAAATGGTTATTAATACATATAATACCGGTACAAAAAGGATTCAATCATCATCATAAAACAACCAAATCATGAGCCTAACATTACCCCCACACCTAAGGTTTTACAAGTCCCACTGCAAACAAAAATGAATTTCCCAATATGACTAGACTCTTTGAGCAGGGAATGGATTAACTTTAGAAGTTTCTTGCCCTGAAGACTTTGTCTTGGCCCTCTTGCAGTGTTGCAATTGTGCACGAAGGCTACGATTGTCATTTGTCATTTAATCAACCAATCATTGGAGGGAATTCATCTTTTCTTGTAATATTGCATTGTCATGGTGGAGATGCCTATCCATGGTCTTCCTCTCTTCCAACTGTTGCAGTAGTTGAACATTTTCATGTTGTAATTTTTCAATGGCTAGAGTATGATTAGATATCTCAGAGGAGGGCTTGGATCCCTTGAAGGATGTAGAGATTCTATCAGTTTTGGGATCTGGTGTAGGTATATGTGAGGTAGGAGTAACAAAGGGTTTATGAGGGGGTATGGGTTCATATTTTTCTTCTTTATCAGGCACCAATTCTTTTGCATAAAATTCCCTAAGTATTTTATGGGGGCTTTCGAGATCGGAAGATACTTGGATAGGATCTAAAGTTCCTAGGTGTTTTACATTAGGCTTCCCACTTGCATTCCGGGTACTTTTTCGAAAATATCCTCCTTTGAATCAACTGGATCCTCTCCTATTTGTAGGGACTATAGGGAAATCTTGTTGAATTGTCTCTTGTAACTTTTTGGGTGCAGGATCGATAGATGTTGAGGGCATTGGAGAGTTATCAATAGGATTTTTAGTCCTTGCCCGATGAGGTTGCAGGGGTATCAACAAGTTTCTTGGTCTTTTGTTCTGGTAGAGGGATAGCTTGAGTAGGAGGGTCTGGAGTCTTTGGAGAATGGGGTTTGGATGGAGTAACAGTCCCTAGATCAAGTGTCTTCTTCATGGTCTTGATTGTGATATGGGGGTTTGAAAATTCATAAATGAACTCATCCCATGTCTTCCCCTGTTTTTCCAAATCGACTATAACAAGCAATTTGACGAGGCCGTGGTGGAATATGATGTTATGAGGATTGACCACATTCTTTCGTACTTGGGAAGACATCTTCTCAAGACTTTTCAAGAAGAATACATATAATACCGGTACAAAAAGGATTCAATCATCATCATAAAACAATCAAATCATGAGCCCAACAACAGGTAATCACCCTAATATTTGAGGCATTTAAACATGTTGTATTTAAGCTTCTTTTGATTATAGAATGTCTTCTTGGACATTATGCTTTTGACCCCATTTCACATTGGTGAGTGTCATAGATTTCCTAGTAAGTGGCCAACCTTTGGGGAAGGTTTGCATCTAGGGATCCCTTGAGGGGTTATCGCACCATTCTCGACCATACTTACCACTTTCCGCTCATTACGTTCCCATCATGTTTCCCTCTAACTTTAGTGACCCAAGAAGTGCATGCACCTCATTTCATGGGAAGAAGGGGCTGAAGGCCAAGTGGATGGTTGCTAGCAAAAGATAAAATCCTAACACATTAACCTTCTAGATGCTTGGCTAGGGATCCCAAGGACAATGAAAATTATCTCATAAAAAAAACTAATGATAATGACTAATAACAAAATTTCAGCTAGGGAGGGGCATGTGTGTGCACTATTTTTATTTCTTAGGTAGAAGCCCCACACATGTTTCCAACTTGGGGAAGCATGATGTGACTATGGTAGAGTCAAGGTGGGCATAATTTTTCATGCTTAGGTAGAAGCCCCACCTTGGCTTCAACCTGGAAACATCCTAAAAGAATAAAAGACAATAAATGGGCTTGGACCCCACCTTGGCTTCAACCTGGAAACATCCTAAAAGAATAAAAGACAATAAATGGGCTTGGAAAAAGGTTACATTGAGGAAGAAGGTGCAACACACCCCCTACAAAGGCACCCATAAATGAGACAATACGATCCCTTCTATGTCATGAAACTCATTGATCTATGAAGTCTAAACCCCTATCCACCTCATCATCCACTAAATAACCTTGAAAGTCCATCCTTGGGAGCATCCCCTACTTGAGGGTTTTGGTCTATGCAATAGGACTTTTATGACAACCCTCCCATACCTAAACTTGGTCAATTTTATAGGGTCTTGGATAAATTTGTTTAATTTGATGCAATAGTTTTGATGCACATGTTTATGTGCCTTTATGATTAGATTTGGTTTACATTTGTCATGATATCTTTGACTTGAGATCTTTGGAGGGAGTACCCTTTTGTTTTGCAGGACTCTGCTTGGTGGCTAGTTTTAGGAGAATAAGACTAGCTTGGGATTCATGGGGAAAGAATCCCATAGGTTGGATGCCTAGGGCCCTCACACCATATCATAGAGGAATGGCTTTGGAGGCTTACATGGCATCATGGAGGATCTAACCTAGCCCCTACCACCCAAAAATTTTTCTTGAAGGAGGCAAAAGGTCACATTTTTTAGGTTGTTCATCATAGAGGGGCTAGGGTTTGGTGGTGATGGAGTTTCTCATTGACACTTGGAATTATTTGATTAGAGGAGGCATGGAGGGGGAATAGAACATGAGGAGAATGCATTTGGAGGCCAAAGGTTCCATCCCCAACCTCAACTATTTTTCAAATATGCCAAAACGTTTCCCTAAAACGGAGACTTCATCTTATTTTTTAGGGTTTCTAATGTGAATAAGTGAAATTTAAATGATTTATTTATTATTATTTGTGTAAAGGGGAAAGATTAGGGTTGTTGACCCATATCTTTTGTTTTACCCTAAAATTAAGTGGAGAAACTATGTTTTAGACATTTTGTATAAATAGAGATCATGTGAATCTCTTTTCATAACATAAATTTCCTATTGTGAGAAGTACTTGGCTGAAATTTTCGCTATTCTTGGGCATTATGGTGTTTATTTCTTATGCAAATGATTTTATGGTGCATTTCTTGATGAATGGATGGAGCTAGGTGATGCACACCTCTTAGAAGCTTGTTGTTTTGATCTTGAATGGCGATTTTCTTAGTGAAACTAGGGTTTTGATCTCTCTCTCTCTCTCTCTCTCTCTCTCTCTCTCTCTCTCTCTCTCTCTCTCTCTCTCTCTTGGAATTGGTAAGGAAAAATTTTCATTTCCCATTGTTTCTTGCTCTTTTTTGGTTATGGTTATTGGAAACCCTAGGAGGAGTATGTTGGATACACCCTCCATTAAGCTTCATCTCAATTGCTAAAGTTAACACGTTATTTTGCAAGGGTTGCTAGGAGGAATACGAATGTGTATACCCTCTTAGATTTACCCTAATTTTGATTGGCATACCCTAGGGAGTAAAAGGGATTACACCCCTAGGGTATTTTTTGATCTAAATATTTAATTCAATACCCCATTCACCCAATTTTAAAGGAACTAATTTGGATATTTTTTGCATTGGAGAAATAAAATAGTGCATTGAAAAACATGAATTTTTGTCATATTAACTTTTTACAATATGGGTTTTGTTTCTTGTGCCTAGCCCATCTCTAAGCCACTAGATCATCCCCTCTAAAGGGGTATTGATTTTTGTTGTTACAAACATTCATCTTCAGCCATTAGGGCTGCAAAAATCCTAATCAAACTTCTCTAATAACTCTTAAATCAACCAATGAAAGTTGCTTAAAGTTTGCACACATAAACTACTAGGCCTAACGCACTTTTTGGTAGACTTTGGGGAAGTTTTAGTGGATTATATTCTTTTTGTAATAACTTATTTTTTACAACCATAAAGATGATTTATATTTCTGCAGAAAGTGTTTAAAACAACCTTACCTTTTATGCTAGTATCTTGGTCTTTGAATCTTGAGTTTCATTAGTGTTTAGCTAGTTTATCTCTTTCATATTTTACTTGATTTCTAGCATTTGTCTAGCAACTTATTGTACCATTCATTTCTGATATACATTGTTACTAACTGCTTCAATTAGGGACAACAAGCTTAAATTTCTTGTCCAATTGATATACTGCATTGTATACTTAGTTTTCTTTGTGTCTCGGGAAGGTACTATATCTTCCCAGGTCACTCAAGACTTTGGAAACCTCAAACAACCGTCAAGACTCATCACCAAGTTCCCTTTTCCATTTAGAAACTTGACCTATAGGGGAATCCGTTCATACATTACACTTTCCACCTCATTCCCCACTACGGTCACCGAGATTCACCCCTTGAGGTGACTACCTCACCTCTAAAGTGATGGGAACACCTACCAAAGGTGACAATGGCTAGGAGATCTCTAAGTTGTTTCCATTTGTTGGTTGGGTTGGGATTTTCCCAACCTACAACTTGTGTGATAACAATATATATTGACGACTCCATTGTGGTATTCACATAGATATTTTTCATCTCAGATTTTCATTTTAGCCTTACTTCTAGCTCCTACTAATAAAAATGGAGAAGCTCCCTCCATGGTTAGCATAATGTTATGCTCTGGTTGACTTTTCAAGTATGAAGAATTTTATGCATGACTATACAATTGAAATAGAAACGCAGTTGTGAAATACATCTCTATCGTTATTGCATTCTGTAAGAAAACTGAATTCTTCCATGAGAATCTCTTGATGAAGTTTTTTCACGATAAATCTTATAGGGTCTACAAAGATGTGGTATGAAAGCCTTGGCAAAGGCATGTTTTCGTCTTTTGCAGAGTTTTTGGAAGCATTTTGCACAAGTTGGGATTATGATTCAACAGGTTCACTGCCCCTAATCCACGAAATAAAAGAATTGTATTCTGCATAGAGACTTATTGAGGACGATCTTGGTCTTACTATGGAAAATATTAAGACCAACGATAGCAACAAAGATCACAGGATTTGTATGGAAGACATTCATCCCGCTTCCCTTGTTGATGATTGTAGCTATGTGAGACATTCTCCAGAACACAAACCTAAGAGAGAGCCCCTGAGAGGGGTGTGTGGTTCCTATCTGAGACAGAGCTGGAACGTAGAGATGGCCTCCTCCTTACAGAGAGTT
>CBVK0100462099.1:0-12279 GCA_900067695.1 Picea abies
GTGGATGACATGTTGCTGATAGGAAACAACAAGGAGATTATCCAGGATGTAAAAACTCAGTTGTCCTCTAAATTTGACATGAAGGATCTCAGTGCTTCAAATTTCATTCTGGGCATGGAAATTAAAAGAGATCGGAAAAGGAGGAAAATTTGGTTAAATCAAAGAAAATATGTCGAGACAATATTGCAGAGTTTTAATATGAAGGAATGCAAACCGGTCAAGGTTCCTATTCCTGTTGGTGTAATGTTATCTGCGGATCAATGTCCCAAGACACATGAAGAAGAGGAGGACATGTCTCATGTTCCATATGCGAGTGCAGTTGGCAGTTTGATGTATGCAATGGTCTGTACTAGACAGAACATTACACATGAAGTGGGAGTTTTGAGCAGGTATATGTCAAAACCAGGGAAGGAACCCTGCTTATCATTCAAAGGCAAAGCACATTGATGTTCAATCACTATGTGAGAGACATGATTGAAGAAAAAAAAGTATCACTGGTGAAGGTGGACACTTTGAAGAATGTTGCAAACTCATTAACAAAATATGTGTGCACTGAGAAGTTCTCTTGGTGTAGAGGATCCATGGGCATTGCTACCCTGGATTGTTGACTATGTAACCCTGTAACCCCCTGTATGCAAAGAAAACAACAAGTGGGAGAATGTTGGATATGTGTTATATTCTTTGCACGAGTAGTAGTGTTTGAGCGTATGCGTTGGGCGTGCATGGGGGTGTAGAGCTCCCGATAAAAAAAATTATGCCTCGAGAAACATGACACCTGCCTCAGGAAGCGTGTCATGTATTTAGGTGGTTTTTCGACACATGGTTTTTGCCGATGGTTTTTCTATTTCTAGTTAAGGAATTAGGGTTTTGGACTAATCCAAATCATTGGGTTAGGTTTTTGGATGCCACTGGCTCCTATATGTATTTTGTATTGTAAACATTGTAACACGATGAATGGATATAGAATATGTTGGTTTTCCTGGTTTGGGTTTCCAGGGGAAAAATCTCTGTGTAATGTTTGTATTTTTCATTGTATCTTTTCTGTTCTTTTTCTAAATATCTGTTTGCAGTAGATATTGTACAAGGTTAGAATTTACAGGAAGTGGCCAAGGAAAAATTCATTATTTGGGGTGTAAATTGCTAGCCATGATTAACAAATCCAATATGTTTAGTGGATAATCTAACCATAACAAGCAATTAAAATCGTAATGCACTGAGAAGAGAACATACAATGAAATAAAGTTCTGATACATTATGTTGAAGGTGGAGTTGGCGGCAATGCCGAAATATCATTCTAATACACAACCATTGAGGACTCATACAATTTGACATAAAAAACATGTTGCTTACATAAAATTTCTAAACCATGTGTACAATTTAATTCATATTATAATTACAAAAATCAACAAGAATACTGTGACCAAAGATGACGTAGTTGGGCCTGGAGATGATCTTCGGCAACTGGTATTCCTTCTGACCTCCCGCTTGCTAATCATTGAGACTTCACCAGTACCTCCCAGCCAACTCTAGGGGTACTCTTCTTCCCCTTTATCCCCTCGAGCCGCAAAGGGAAAACTCATATACAACTAATAATCATCTAGCACCAAGCTTGCCTCGCAAGGTAAAACTACCACTCTCTCTCAAGCTGGGTATCCCAAATCTCACAAGTAAAACCAATCAACAATAATTCGGCAACATATTTTACCAATGACCAGTCTCCTCTTTTTCCCATCTTGGCCATTTGTTATATAGGAATCCTCTCACTGACACATCCCCACTTGCACAATTAATTTTCTTTTTAATTAAATAAATTAAAATTGTTTCTCCATTACACTTGTCACCCTCTCCCCAAGTTGCACAAGTAATTCCACTTTTTATTTTAATTAAAGTCAATTTCCCTCACCTTTCCTAAATGCACTCCTTAAATCACTCCTAGTTGTCTCGTTATTCCCCATATTCCCATTTAATGAATGACGCCTTACTAAATCTGAGTTGAGTTAAAATAGGAGTCTTCTTCTAGTTAGACTAGTGTTAACTAGACTCTAGATACCTTTCTATGCGTACACATTCTTTCATGTTTATTTCTTTCTTATTTAAAAAACCCCCTTTTTATATTTTCTTGCACACATGTGCCTTATATCAAATCTTTAAATCTATTTCATCTTTTCTTAATTCTTAACTTGACTTCATTCCTTTTTTTATTTAATTTATAATTTAGTTTTAGTATTCTTACCAAACTTAGACTTAGGATTAATTTTTGAATAGGCTTAGACTTTAATTTGGGAATTTGTAAATAATAAATTGCTCATTAATTATTCATATCTGACAAGGTCTAAAGATTTTCAAGGTTTACAATTATTCTTTCAAGGTTTTCTAGGCCACCTAGATTCATTGACTCAAGTTTTATTTGCGCGACGTGCCCTTCAAGATGCACTATGTGCCCCAAGGGTGTCATTTGTCTTTGACTAGTTTTGGTAGTTGTCCAACCCTTGGAGTCAACACTCCATTCGAACGACTTTGTGAGAGACTAAGGGCTTCTAAGGAATAAGTACCCCTCCTTATTGTGCACCCCTTAGAATATTCGTGAGCGACTATCTCAGTCTTCCCTCATGACATCGTGGACCTCTCGAACTAGGTCATTGTTAACCTACAATTCAAGCCATGACGGGAGTGCTAGTAGTTTATGACAGAGACGTTGCCACACCTCTCCCTCAATATCCGGTTTTTGTGCATGGCCCCTTTACTCCTTATGTGAGTCATATTAGAAAGCACTCATCAACCTACATCCATCAACGAAAACACTGTCAATGATCCATGTACAAAATCATACTATAATCGATCATATGTCACATGCATAAATGAAATACTCAAACCAATACAATACACTCCCTGACTCAATCCGGAGTCTAAGGAGGTCCATTGATGCCATCAAAATACACAATCTGTTAAGTGTCCCGCACACTCAGGGAAAACTCATCAATAGCATCTGTCAATACATATATATCAAATAACATTAAATCACAACCATCAACATCATCATAAAAATCCATCAACGAAACCAATAACCATGTACTATAACCGGATCACTTGCACGCAAGTGTCCTCAAAGAATAAGTCGATAGCATGTGCTCGCAAGAGTAGGATGTTACAAAAACCATTTTGGTTCTTTGATGTTTTAGGTTGGAAATATCTTGATCTATCTTTTTTGGTAGTAGTGCCTCAGTATTTACGCTCACATATATTACATGGCACCTAGAATGTTGAAATTGCATGAATAGAAACCTTGTCTTTCAAAGGCTTGAGACTTTGATATAGCTTTGAGAACACTAGGCTCTGATACCATATAACGATAAGAAAAACACATAAAGAAAACCAAGATTGCATTAATAATGAGAAAGCAATTTTATTTTATTTTATAAAGAGTTATAATCTAGTCGAGTCAATCCACTTTATGAATGTAGTATAGATCGAGAAATACACTAAAGTGAAATAAATCATATATACATAAAATAACTATTATAGAAAGATTTGCCTCACCCTATGCAAATTTTCTCAGAAGGCCTTTTTCCATTTCCCTATGTAGACTTCAAGTCCCTTTTTGCAAATCCCAGAGCTAAAAGCAATATTTTTCGTGCCCTAACTCTTATACATCATGTGTATATGCAGGTTGCACCATTACAGTCTGTGTACATCAGGTTTTGTGCCCAAAATTAAAAAATAGTGTTGGGTTTCCATATCACGTCACAAGATCCATGATCTTTGACCTTCCATATACTGGAAACATTCTTAATCGACCCTTCAGTTCCACTTGAAGGATATAAATGGGCCATATCCAAGCCATGGAAAAGAGGAGAAAAATTCAACTTTGAGAGAAAAGTTACTCTGGAGAAATTATTCACTTCATATTGGGTCTGCATCCCTTTGTCCTTTGAAGTCTGAACACATTGTTCATCCCCCAAGCTCTTCCCTACTTGATTGAGAACCCCATTGTCTCTCTTATATGAGCTTTCCTTTGGCGGAGGATTGAAGTGGTGGAGGCCCAACTAGAAGGGACTTAGTTTCTCGGTTCCGGACTGTGCCGACACAAAAGTTTGTAATTCATTCACTTCTGTTGATTACATTCTAATAGAAATACTCTTTTCTCGTCCAATTAATATCTTGAAAATATTTGAATTATTATTCCATGGGCATATTTGTTATGAATGTTGATGGATTATGCTATTCAATGTGCTAACTTTATATATTATCACCATATGCTTTCATTTCTTGGTTGTTTAGGACAAGTTGCAGGTGTATTGCTTTGGGTCAAGTGCTCAACTGTGGACTTCATTGAACGTATGGATGAGGTAGGCTCTTTATCTTGTCTTGTTAGCATATTTGTTTATATAGCATACATGGGATCAGAGTTGATTTCTGCAGTCATTTTTGTATGTTGTGGTTTACCCCTTTCCATAGAGAGATTTTCCTTGTAACAGAATTGGCAACCATACTGGGGATATAGTATTCTTTTTAGGGTTTGGAGTGTGTTTCTCCTTTGATTTATCTCGTTTATATTGATTTTCTTGTCGTCTGATTGCTTGACAGCCTCTGTTCATTTTGAGTCTGAGTTTCTTATCCTTACCCTTAGTCTGACAGTGTTTTAACACATATACACAGGATTTTACCTGACAGTCGTGTACATATGCGTGTTGTCCTTCTGCAAGAAGCGTATATACATTGTTTTCCCCTGAACAATCGTGTACATCATTCTTTTTTGCTTGGTTGTTGAGTTTGATGCTTGCTGGGTAAGTTTTGATGGTTGTTGAGTCTTCTTGGGGCTTTGTTATGACTATTAAGTTCCCGTGGAATGATAAGAAACCTTTATTTGGTTGAATTTTCAGGCGATGCCTTTCTCATCATCCTTTTCATTGTTTTTCCTTGCATATTGGGATGGGTGTTTTCTTCTTGATATCCTACTTGGTTTGTCTCTGTTTACATACAGTAGAATCTTTATATCAAGTTGTTGTTCATTCCTTGCATTTTCATTCTTTTATATTGAAAATACAAAAATATTAAGCATGTTGCATTGTTGGCATTTGATCTTTTGGGTCCTTATCATTGAAATTAACACATGTATAGAAAGATTGCATCTTATTTGGAATTGCAGAACTAAATTGAAAATTACATTTGAAAAGCTTATCATTTATTGGGAATTGAAATTAAGACTTTGCATTTTATTCATATTCATTTAATTTACTTGTTGAGTCATAACATCATTAGTTTCATGACCGCACCTTTTTTGAGTAAGAAAGGCCACTAAAAGCAACGTTGATAATTTAAAATTGATTAGAAACAATTTTATTTTCTAGGGTGCACAAAATAGCTTAGGATTTAGAGCCTTGGAATAGGATTTTGTGAGTAAACTTCTCCAAGCCTATTAAATCAACATATGTGTTTGACTAAGGGAGTGGTGAAATCCATTGTATAATTGGTGACGTCAGGAGGCTTCAATTACACCGGAGTTAAGCACGAGTTCGCGTGAGGTTGGTTGAGGAGATATCCCCCCAATACCTTCTTAGCATCAGATATATTTCTGGGGATCTATTCGTATATGGGGATCTTTCTAGTACCTTTACCTCTCTGAGAGGTGGTGGTTTCGAGGTTTCGGGCTTTGTTACCTTGCCCATATGGTAGACCTGACTTATGATTGTTCGCCTACACATCGGTTATACTGTGTTTACTTAGTTGCTTGACATAGGTACCACATGGGTTATTTTGCAAGTACCCTGGGTCAGATAAGAGTCGAACAACACACAACCTTTATCGAGGATTACCTCTCCCGGGGGATCTGACTGACTGGTTGTTAAGCCCACGAGGGCCCTTATAAATGATTTTGACACCTTTGATATTTTGCAGGGAGTCTCAGGCCCCTCTTGGGTGAGGCATACCTACTTTAGGGAGGGAAGCCCCTTTCAACCACTTTATCCTGTTTGTGTGCATATTGGCCTTTTGTTTATTTTTGGTGTGCTCTTTGATTACTAGTTGGCCTTAGAATTTGTTTTTATATCTCAAGTCTTGAGTCATCGTGGAGCCAGACCAACTTCCCTGCAGGTCTCGCCGCTTGTTACGATTACTACCGTATCTTGAGTCTTTGCCTTCTAAAAGGTGTAAAGTTATCAAACATGGTACACATGCCTCCACTTACCAGACTTGTGATCATACAAGGATGAGTACTGAATCGAGTCAGAAAGATACTAGGAGTCCTTCAACTCACATAACCACTATAGTTAATGATACTCCTTCGACACCTTCAACCACAATGGTTGTAGTGCCGAAGGTTCCTATCATCACTCATGTCCGTCCTATAGTGAATACTCAACATATAGCCACAAACCATTTTGGGTCCCTGTGTCACTCATCGGGCTACAATATTCAGTCCATCCCTACGACCTCTAGCCCTTTTTCTTATGGTATGCCAAATTTCACATCGTAGTTTTCATCCTCCATCCCAACATCTACTCCAAATACTAGTATTGGACTTGGGGGCATGGCTCCTCCACATACTCCATTTTTGTTTGGTGGTGCTCATATCCCACAAATGACTCCTACATTTAGAGGCCTTCCTCCTTTTCACCTAGGGTCTAATCCTGGTCCTAATGCCTCTGGATGGAGTATCCAACCTGGCGGATAAGCTACTGCTTACGGTCCATCCTTTACACATACCTTCTGTGTACCGATTCTAACCAACTCTTTTGGCATGATGAATCCACCTTTATCCTCTGGATTCACACCCAGAGGAGGTCAGTTTCATACCTTGGGAAACCCCCAACTTGGAGCCACTCTAGCTGGGGGAAGTTTTTACAACCCTTATCATAACATTCCTACTGGAATGGTTCCCAACCAACCCCTCATGAATCAGTTTGGAGGAGGGTCCTACAATCCCAGAAAGGGCCATGGTGCATACCAGAACCTTGGATGGGTTGCAATCCCCCAACAACAATATTTCCAAGGAGCTTAGGGACAGATGTTGCAACCCTGTCTCTCTTTTCTGGACACGCTCAATCTTCTAGACTTGTCTAGATTGATGAATGATCCCGTGCATCATGATCTGACATGGCCCTCTGTCCCCACCAAGCTTCCTTCAGATATTCCAAAATTCGAAGGCAAGACTGGTGAGGATCCTGGTGATCACGTCACTACTTTTCACCTTTGGTGCTCTTTGAAATCCCTTAACGACGATTCTATTCATTTGAGATTGTTTCAACGCACCCCCATGGGGGTCGCCATGAAATGGTATATAGAGCTGCCAGGGGGGACGTACGAAACTTTTAATCAGATGGTTTTAGTCTTTCTCAACCACTTCTAATTATTGGTTCGTTACGATGTTGGCATAGAAATTTTTTCGGCCTTCCATCAGGAAAAATCCACCCATATCTCAGATCACATCCAAGAGTGGCATAGACGGAAGAGGTTGATCAAGGCCTACATAGCCCCATAATTCATGTTAGAGTGGTTCCTTAAGTCTCTACAACCTTATATTTCGAAGGATGTTTCTACATCCGAGGTTACATCTGAGGAAGAAGCGATTTTTAAATCCTAATAGTTAGATATTATATATGATCAGTCTGGGATGTTATATGAGATTCTTCTAGATGCACCAAGGTGAAACTATCACCCTAGACAAAATCTCGGGCCTCATGTTGATGGCATTGTAGGCTCCGCCAATGTAAAATATGCAGACTTGGTGACAAGCTAGTTGAAATATTTGTCTCTAAACTAGTATGTAGGAAGGACAACTTCATTTGTGTCCTCCACTCCCACTCAGTCGTCGGATGTACATTCTGTGTAGTCATTGACTAACCCAAATGGTGACCAACAACCAGGAGGGAATAAAAAGAAAGGACATGGTAAAAATTGTAAGGGTGGGAAGAATAATAATAAACCCAAGGACAATGATAATAATGAGAAGTCAAATAATAATGTTGGTGGGGGAAATAAAGAAAGAGAGAAGGTGAAGTTTCCCTACAAGCTTTGTATAGACGACCACCTTACCCATTTATGCCCCAAACTTACGAAAGCTGCGAGGATTTTATCTCTACCGCCCGTTGTGATGACTAATCCTTTTCCACATAATTAGCACATGGCCTCAAGCTCCTCGAATGTCATAAATGCAGTGAGTGGGAGTCAAAACCCATCGACGCAAGATGACAACCGTCTATGCATCAATATAGTTAAATATGAGGTTAATCTAGCGACTCGGTCTCGCGATTACAGTTCTCCATAGACTGTACCTGGTCTAGAGTCTCCCCCTCCTCTGGACACGTCCTTACAGATAAAAAAACTAGAGCCCCCACCTCATATTATGAAAGAAGTACTCAAGCGCTCTACCCACAATCCTAATTCTAGAGTCGCGCAAAATTACTCTATTGTTGAAGGTCTGGGTCAAACCCCCTGTTTGATGTCAGCTCTGGAGGTACTCCAGACGTGTCCTTCACAAAGGAATTCCTTGCTATTTGCGTTAGGAGCTCTAGATCCTTGTGGCTCTAAATTTATCAAATTTGATGTCATAGATGTGAAGCCTCGCTTTCCTTACCATGTGGAATTCCAAATCCACGTGGGTTACTCAAAGTATACCATCAAACGTACTTTTGTTGATGAAGGCACTGCAACATGTGTGATGTCCTTGGTTTGTTGGAAATCCCTCAGCTCTCCGACCCTTTCTCAATCTCCAACCATGTTGACTGCTTTTGACGGTCGTTCCTTCTTCCCTCGTGGTATTCTTCCTGCCTTCCTGGTCCAATTAGATGGGAAGACAGTAGAGGTGGATGTTGAGGTGGTTGATGCACCCCTCGACTATAAATTGTTACTAGGACGCAATTGGACTTATGTTATCACTGCAATCGTATCGATTGTCTTCCACACTATTTTCTTTCCTCACGATGGGAAGATCGTGACAATCGACCAGTTGTCCTTTGTGTATGCTAGCCCCAATGCATCTGTTGGACCGTCGATCCACGTGATCGAAAATTATCAGCCGACAACTGAGAATATCGGTGTCAGAATGTATTCATCCCTTATGGGTACCTTCGACTTCATGGTAGGTTTCATTACTTCTACGTGGAGGTTTTCAAGTAAAATTGTTTATGTAATCTATGATTTTGATCCTTCTCACCAATCCCATATCCATTTTTCTTTATTTAAAATGCATTGGTTGGAGATCTATAAGAATAGGACCAATAGTTTTCTTTGGCTATCAAAAGACTTGTATTAGAATACATGGGAGTTAGCCAGTTGATGATCTGTCTTGCACATAAAGGGAAAGTGCAAATAAGATTCAAGAAGAGATCTCCAAGTCACCGTCTATTTTTTATTCATTCAATGAGAACGATTTCTAGTACTATGTTTCATTAGAGGACAAAATGTTGATGAATCTCAAGAACACAATGTTTATGTTGAAAGTTACATGAGGAGAATGAACGTGGTGTTATTTACTTAGATGTATGTATTGGAAAAGCACTGGTGGCCACTGTAGAGAAGAAAATTCTGGAGCATCACACTCATGCTTGGATAAAGGATTTATTTTTCTCACGAATGGCAGTCATTCTCCAAACCTTCAACGCATCTTGTGTTGCATCTCCACTCGAGTATGAAAATCCTTCAAACTTGTCATGAACGTACTTCCAAAATGTCATGCATGTTGGGGAAACCTTGGATGTTGTTGTATGTCATGCCAATAGATGCATCGACTTTGGTTTTCAAGAAATTCAACATCAATGCCAGTAGAATTTTCCTAGCACTGCTAACCTGAGTTCCTTCAACCAAGCAACAATCAAGTTCTAGTAGAAACATCAACAAGAGTACAATTACAACTCCTTTAAGACCTACAATATCAATAGTACATTCAATTCCAAAATCGGCAATAAGAGGTAACTAGATCAACTTTCAACATTTGTCTCTTAGATCAACATACATCAGACAAGCCAGAGTTCAACATTTGTCTCTCAAATCATCATCCACCATAGGAGGTAAAGTTGGGTAAGTAATTTATATTTCTAGGTAGTCATATAACTTAGGAATTCATGCACATAACACTCTCAAAGCTTTTCATATTTACTATTCCTTCATTTCCTTACACTTTACCTCCTTATCCTCTCACATTTCATACTCCATTGTTCACCCATCATCATCCATTTTCATGTGGCATTGATGATCATGCAGGGTGATTGAAGACTATATGTACACCTTGTAGTCGAGCAACATTTATCTATTCCTATCTTTGTTGCATGAGGACATGCAATGATTTGAGTGTGGGGGATATGTTGGGCCTTGGAATTGACACATTTTACGATGCCATTTAACCATTTTTCACTTACTTTACCATTCCATCCTCTTTCCTTTCATCACTCATATTTCTGTATTTGTCCATTTCTACCCTATATGAGCTTCACATGACATATGTACACTAAAATGGTTGATTTCTCATGTTTTGATGATTATTTAGAATAGACTTTGTGGTTTCCAAACTTATTTGCAACAGTTCAGTAATTGAAATTTATGTGACTATTGGAACATGCATCTTATTGTTCTTGTAGTACTACTGGAATTATGTAGTGACATGTTTCTAGAAGAATTTTTTCCATGGAATTTCCAGCTAGATGGAGACGAATTAGAAAAATCAAAGACATGGGTTTTGTGCAAAATGCCCCAAATTAGGTGACAAACAAGAAGATTTAGAAAACAAGAAACACTTTGAGAGATGCGAGAAGATATTTAAGACAAGTTTTCCAAGAAATCCTATAGTGACCCGAATTCCTATAGTTACGCCTTTTGTGGACGAATTTGGGAATATGGTTTTGTCAACGATTATGTTGTTGTGCTTCCATGTTATTCAAACATATCCAACATCCATTAAGTAACCTCCATTGCCTTAATAAAGTTTGTGATGGTTGTAGATCCATGTATTTTGGATTTGATCTCATCTTGTTGTAATCATTTTTCTTCTTTGGAATGTAAGCCATATGTATAAATGTAAGAAGGATCAATGTAATGAGAAGATGATAGGTTGAGGAAGAATCATTGTGTAATCATAGTAATGAGAAGGAGAATTCTGGAACAACAAAACTTGTTGCAAATCAAGAGATTTCCATTATAGTATTTATTGGCAGTGTATTCCTAGGGAGGAAGGCCCCCCTCCCTCTAGTATATGTTGCCTAAATAGTTTCCTTTTGTTGTGTGAGTTTATTTGTTTTTTAGGTTGTAGTTTCAATTATGTTGCGTGGTTCTACTAATCCTTGTGAGAACAAGAATTTCATGCTTGATTTCCCGTCAGTTTAGTTGGTGATTCTCTAGACAAAGAATTGTCAGAGATGCATATTGATGAAATTGATGGTCACCAATCCTTCATTGGTCGACAACTACTCATGATAGATATCTTGTGCGCACACATTAAGTTTCTAAATTCTATTGTTTATAGTTTCAATTGAAGGTTGTTAGTCTAAATCATAGAGTGAATCCAATGGAGTGTTGTTAAATATAAGGATCTATATTCAACCTGCAAATTTACCTTAGAATATTCACTATTAGATGAGCAACCAATCTATTAGTTTTTCTTCATAGTTCGTTAGAAAATGTTGTGTTAGACACTTTGCGATTAGCTCTGCATATATTGTTCTTGGCACTTCATAAATTTACAAACTCGGATTGATAATTAATGTATCGAATTATTACCATATAATTTGCCCCACACCTACAATATCGAATTTATATTGCTATGATTCTACTGCTAATTCTTTTGGTAGTTTCAATGTCCATCTTGATGCTTGGCGTCACGTCACTCGTATTAATGAATTTGAGGTTCTATCTAGGTCCACAATGTCACAGGATCACAAGCATGACAGTGTGTTTTTAATTTTTTTTTATTAGAATAATTTTAATTTGAAATCATTTTCCTGTTTTTAATAGTTTGAGGTTATAATTTTAAGATTATTACAGTGAATTTGAGAACAGATTTAGTCTGGATTTTTTTTTCCTTTTTAATATGATTATAGTACCCATTTCCTGTAAAAGTTGTTACAACAATTATAGTTCTTCCTGAGACATTGAACTTGTTACCATATCATAGTTGTTATAACTATTATTATATGGCATTTTAAGCATTGAGACAATGTATTTAATAATGTGTTTCTGTGTTTTTTTTTTTTTATCTTTCCAACTAGCAATTTGCCTTGCACATATCATTGTTTTCTTTGCTATACATTGAGAAACTTGGGTTTTTAATGATTATATATATATATATATATA
>CBVK0100462100.1:0-12279 GCA_900067695.1 Picea abies
CGCGTCCCCTGCGTTCCCCACCCTGGGGGACGCGTCCCCGTGGAACACTGGTATAAAGCCTTTTGCTCCTGGATACAACCTTGTCCAGGCTGTTTGATGTTTTGTGCTGCAATTTTAAGTGAAATACCTTTGAGAGTTATCTATCTAAATTACAAGCACATATAAAAACAGGGTTCTGAAATGGTTTGGCTAGAGACCAATATTTTGATGTCGACAGCAACTAAAATGGTTACTCAGTAAAATGGTTCAACTATTGAAGAAGTTTTACCTGGAATTGTCAAATAGTTTTGCAATTGGTATAGTTGCAGCTGTGAAATGCGAATGGATGGTTTCCCCACCCAAAATACATTGCAATTTGTCAATGTGACTAGAATCCTTTTCGATGTATCTTTTTGAAGATGTGATGTCAAGTGCTGTAAACAATGTGAAACAAGACTCCTGCCTGCAATGATTTGTGCACCTTATCCTGAGCCAACGTGTTAAGGATATCCTGTCTGCTTCCTTCATCAAGACTTAATTTAGACAGTCTCACAAGTATGCAGTCCAATCACTTGAACATGTTCTTGACCTCTCAGGTTAATACTTAAATTGATTCTGGCCTTGTGCATCCAAGTCAATATATGCCATCTTTCTTGACCCTTTTTCCAGGATGATATCTGCCATTGCTTTCTTACCATTCGTTCATGTTTCTCTTTTGTGTTTTTCTAAGTGCATTCTTCTCTTTGCCACATCTCTTTTGAAGCTGTTTAGAAATTAGCAATGCCTAGAAGGGGAAGGAATAGGTATTTGTGTTATTAAATTGTGTAATATTTTATTTCTTGAAATTTTCATCCATTTCTTTTTTCCAATGATGTCTTGTGCTCCTATTTTTTAATGAAAGGGTTTGATGCCAATCAGAATGGAAAACCATTATAACAGCATTAACATATTTCAAAATTTTAAACCATGCTATGTTAGTTGAGTATTCAGAGAAATCTCATATCTGGAACCAAGAGAAAGCATGTAGATATGTGAAAACATTAATCGCTTTGTTCTATTCTCGAATGACAATAATGCTTGGTATATTCAGGAAATAGAGGAGGTGGATACAGATGAACATTTTCAGCCAAAATCCCCCATCATCATTAATGATGTTCGCTTAAAGGACGAGCTCTGAAGCATACATGCAGTCCTCTTTCAAGAACTTGTGATCCATAATCAGTTTTTCTTCCAAGTATTGCTTTTCTCCTGCTCTCTATCGAGCATTTTATATACCCGGAGGAAACAGCGCTGTGGATACCTGGAAGATTGAAGTGTATGTATATTTAGGCAAAAATTTCATAAGTTTTATGATGTCTCAGTTATTGGCTTTTACCTGTAGAGAAGTTGAGTTCCTAAGCTGGAGATTTATTTCTTTACCACCTGAATATTCTCATATTTCGAGGCCAATTGTAATTCTTTAGTTCCTTCTTATGTTGGGGAATGAAATTTACTGTTATTACTTCACATTGGAATGATCATTAATGCACCTCAGGCTTTTAGCATCTCAGTTTGCCGCTGAACTTTTGACAAGAGATTTAATGATTAAGATTTCTTTTGACATTGGGAGAAATTTTATCCATCTTGCCTCAAGACAAAATGACAATGAACTGCACCCCACTTTTGACAAAAAGGAAGAGATCAAGGATCAGGTTTGATGGGCTGACCCCATGTTAACTTATTAGTTATTATAGTGGACTTTCCCATTTCCAAGTCAACAGTTTGGATACCCATCTAATGTTACCAGTATAACTATTAATCATTGTAAAGCCAAGATGCTTGTAAAAATGATGCCTTTCATTTGAAACACAGGAATTTATCATTTATTTTTAAGTGAAATGAAATTTTTTTGTCTTCAAATTGAAGTACAACTGGAAGCATAGAAGATCCTGTATTGCCAATAAAATCTGTAAGCATTTTGTGAGATGATTATCTAGACGAGATCTTTTAAAATTAAGTGGTTTGTCCTCGCAAGAAACTCAAACTTTTTGATTCCACAATGAAGATGAAGAAAATACAAAAGAATGATTAAAAGGAAATTTGGTTTAACCAGGATCTTTCAGTCAAATGACTATTTCTTGCAAGTAACTAAAGGAAAAACCAATAGTTCCCTCAATGGAGCTTGTTAGCTACTTTAAATTCAGAGTTTATTAGCACAAAACATAGATGGAGCTTGTTAGCTACTTTAAATTAAGAGTTTATTAGCATAAAACATAGATGAATTTGGCAAAACATAGCCTTAAAGCATTCATTTTGAATTTTGCAATGCAACAAATAAATCAATTAGAAGTATGGTGAACACCAAGTTATCTATACTAGTTTGTACTTTTGATACACTTGTGTTTTACAAGTTAAATAAAATCAGTATAATGCACCTCATCTGCTTTGTTGAATTCTAAGAACATAAGCATAATGGTTAACTCTTTTAAGGCATGTAGGTTGTCTTGTTGCATAAAGATGTAAGCACTCTTGTCCTTGTAGTGGGAGTTGATTGTTATTTTTGAAAGAATTATTGGGTGTAAAAGAACCACCGTAGAGGAGGCATCAAACATACCCAATGCAGAAGTATATTCATTAGGGAATATGCATATGGTCATGGATTACATTAAATTTGTTAAATATGCAATAGCAGTGTTCAATGGGAGTGCGTCCTATACCCTTGGGGATATACTCTCCTTCACTTCCCATTCTCTTGGACACATATCTTGTCATCTCTAGCACATCAAGGATGATAAAGGATGTGGGTGGAATTATTTTTTTGGATCAAAGGGTAACACTTCCTGCTTGAAAAATGAGCTCCCACATCCGAAGAGCACTCAATAATGCCTTGATACTTGGGGTACTCTTGGCTGCTACCCTCCCAAAATTGCACTTACATGAAGTATAGCCTAAAAAAAGAAGAAAAATATAAAATTTTAATTTCTTAAAGTTGGGAAAGCCCCCCAACCATAATTCAACTTGACTTAAGCATCTAAGCCACCTAAGCCCTCATTCATCTTGAAAACATGAGTGAAGAACACAAGAAGAAAATTGGAGAGCAAAGTGAGTGGATTTTGTGGATAAGTAGTAGAAATGAAGGGAAGCAATGCATTCAACACCCAACAATTGTTCTCTTATTGAAAATGTGTATGGGAATTGGTCTTAACAATTCCTTGTTGGAAACATTCAAACATTAACGAGGCTTGAGTTTGTTGATCTTTTCCTTCACTCTTTTCCAAGTTCTTCCTCGTCTTTTTTCTTCATCTCCTTGCTTAGTTTCTTTTGGTTGAAACTAAATTAAAAGGGGTCACTAATAGTGTTTATATCTTAGAACTGTAGGAAGTTAATCCAACCAACTATTTGGGAAGGTTTTGCACTCGAGTGTATGCAAATTCCCACAATAACCATTCATTATTACATTCCATCTTAACAATAACCTTCTCGTAGAGCTTAATCATAGCCCTATGAAACTAAGAAGGGATACCTATTAGCTCCAGCCTTTCCATAGCTTAGTTCTCGACATAGTGTCAAAGACTTTTCTAAAATCAACAAAAACAACAGGTGATATAATTTCCTTTAATCCTTGACAATAACTCTAAGTGTGACATGGTGATTACTGGTAGAATGTTGATTGTTTAAGCTAAATAACTTTTCTAAAAGGGGGGAGATTATGGTAGTTTGATAATTGGATGGGTCATTTTGGTTTAGGGATTTTAAAATAGAAACAACTACACTTTCAACCATTTTTTAGGTAAGACTTACTTGAGATCGATTAAAAAGATGCTTGATAGGAGGAAAAAACATCTGATTTGAAGACTTAAGATCTCGACTTAGTAACCTTCAATGTCTTTAGCTTTACCATTTGTGAGACACTTAATCCCAAATTTTATATCCCCAATTGAGAAAGCCTCGGTGTAGAGATGAGTGGTATGGATGTCTTTAGAGACTTGAGGGGAAATACAAAGCTTGTTAAGTTAGGAGTCTTAGTGATTCATGTTGATAATTTAGGTTTTTTAGGGATGATGTTAGTCCAAAATATTTTAGGTTCTCTTATACATAATTCCAGAAATCCCTTGAGTTTTTTGGTTAGATATTGAAATTTCTTTTTTTCTATTAACGACTTCACATATTTAACTTTACTAGCTCTATTAAACTCACTAGAGGTAGTTCTACTAGCTCTATTAATACTTTTCCAAACACAATGAGAGATTTGAAGTGATTTTTTTATATATATTCTCAATATTGTCAATTTTCATATCATAATTGAACAACTCTTATAAACACTTGAGAAAATGGGAATATTTTCTATTGTCAAAGAGAACTTTATTACTTGTATTCTGCATAGTGGGTTCCTTGAGGACCATATCTATATTTAAAGTAACCATGCTGGGGTAGTGATAAGAATATAGTTCATTATCCTCATTTATCTCAACATTGTAAATTTTGTTCATTAAAGGAGTAGAGGATATGCCATAATCAATGACACTTCTACCCTTCTCATAAATGAAAGTTATAAGGTGAGAGTTAGGTCAAGCTAGTAGTTTAACCTATTACAAATGCTTAGGTCATGGGAAGAGGTAATCCTAAGAAGCTCATCGCCATATGAATTTATTTCAATATTTTCATAATCTTCTTTTGTATTTAAGGGTAAGACTATAATCCTCTTCAATCCAAAAAGGGTTTAGATTATAATTGAGTTAAAATATTGGATTGATCCATACTAGTTCTAGCATTGCAACCTCAAAAAAGAAGAATACCCCCTTTGGCTTTTAGAGTAGCAATACCATTTTAATTTAATAAAATTGTTATCAATGACAAGACTAGGAGTCCTTGTATAAGGTAGAAATGAAAGGGAAAAGTAACAGAGAGAAAGACAAATTGCATCCTTATTTTCAGAAATGATATTAAGCCAGATGCATTGATAGAAGGATTCCTATTGTATATAGTGGTTTACTATTTGTATCACCAAAACAAATATACATAAAGAACTCAAAAAAATATTTATGTGTAATTTATCATCTTAGACTCAACCTCTGATATAGTAGTAAAAATAGAAAAGAGAATATTGGTCTCAAATACATAATATATTTATCTATTATTATCGTTGAAGAAGACATCGTGGAGGGGTTTTCTTTCATTGCCATGATTGGAAGAAAGAAGCTATTACAATCACACAAAACTCTAGAAACTCCAATCCAATCACAACCATAGCTAGGGACCTTTGGGGTATACACTTTAATCCCAATTGGATGCTCATTGGATGCCCCATTTCCTTCTCCATGTGGTCATCACAAGTGTTCCTCAACCTCTCATAGCCAAGGATCTTTGGGGTATACTTTGTAACCCCAGTTAGATGCTCATTGGATGCCCCATCTCTTTCTCCAGGTGGTCATGACAAGTGTTCCTCGTCCTTTCTCTTATCCGTCTAGGATTTATCCTAGCCTATAAAGAATCACACCATACAAGAATATACACATATACTCTTAACATATTCTAGTTATCCCCTTCCTTTTGTCAATCCAAGCATGTCACAACTCAAGGAATCTCTAGTCCTTGGCATTTTTTTTGTATATCATGTTTAAATAATTTAACATGAAAATTTCACAATTATATTTCCTTAAAAAACGTTCATTAATTTCAAATATCCAGGACAAAAGTTCATATTTCTTTCTTGTCAAAATTTTTAAAAACTTTATTTTCATTCCTAAAAGAAAAGGAAAATTCAATATTGGCACTCTTCCCGTCTTACAATTATTACTATCTTTGAAAATATTTTGACCATCATGTCTTTTTTTGTGACTCCGTAGCACATTATTTTACCATTTAACTTGCATTTCATTGATACATTTTTTGCTTTAAAAATAAATATTATATAATATGCTTTATAATCAATTTTCAATTAAAACCTATATCGTTACTAATATTAACTGATGCCTTCCATCAAACTGTTTTCACAACAAACCTTTAATACTATGTCTTTTTTTATTTTATTTTAAGCCTTTAATACTATGTTTTTCATTAATTTAGAAGTAATAAATATCGTTAGTAATCTCATACAAAGTTAATAAACTTTCAACAAAGGTATTGGCTTTTGGGAATTTAGGATCGTTTTGATAAGACTCATAGAGGTCTACATTTAAGAGTGCAAGGACTTCAGATTTGAAATTTGAATAGTTGCTTACATGCCCTTTCAAGTATCTAGGAAGTATAAGAATACGAAGTATAAGAATGAGGAATTTGAATGCTTTGCATTCCCTTTAAATTTTTGATAGAAACTTATTTATGACACTTTGTTAAGCATTGGAACATGCAATTCACTAGTGGTTAACACATCCTATTATGTATTGGCTAACACTTATTACTCATAACTGCTTTAAAATTTATATTAATCAAACTTGAACTCTAAATACTTTCAAATTTGAATGATTATTTTAGATTCCTTTCATATCAACTTAATGATATCCATATCTTCCTTACCCTAACTTTATTGCATCATTGAACAAAAAAAAATCAAATGCAACCTTTTTAAGGTACCCTTATTTTCATAGTGCCTTGCTAGTTTATTCTATTTCTAATATACCTCAATATAATTCAACTTTCTTATTATATTTTTTCCTCTCTTTTTAGACTCATGCAAATCATGTAAATAAACTGAAATATAAGATGTAGAACTAATAATTAAGCATGCATCCCTTAAGCTCATTTTTACACATCATAAACATTGTAAACGCATAAAGAATAGAACAAGTATCTTTAATAATGATTTCTACCAACTGGCTGCTGACGTGCGACGTTCCTCCTAGCCATAAGCACTATTGCACCAAGTATTTTTACAACGGGACACCACCGTGTTGGAGATACAACTCCACAAGGATGAGAAAGACTCTCTCAACCCAATTCCCACTAATTTCTCAGCCTATTTACTCATGAAACCATCTGAATAACCAAATCTCTTTCCCCCTTCAGTCTACACAACCCAGAGAAGTGGACCCCCTTCTTTGCGATGCATTCCCTTAGGCTATAACACCCCTTTTCCTAGGCTCCAACACATATTGTCTAGGAAAATCTCAATGTTGGGATCTACAAGGATGCTCAATATCAATTTTCACAATAGTCATACCATTCATCCCCCTTACATGCTTGGCTACCTTTCTCTTGCAATTCATACTAGCATCATGAAGGTATATAGATGGATGGAATAATGGACATAATCATAGTAGAATGATGGGCAGTTTTCCAAAAACAAAGAATAAGTATGCATGCATTTAACTTGCCACTTGGTATTCAAGGAAGTCTATCCCAAATACTCTTGTACGCATCTCAAGGCTAGTATTCCATATACGTAAGATAAGGTAAGGACTTTAGGTTATAATAAAATATTATAATATTCTTGGCTTTGTCTCCTTTGACTCCCTTATCCCCCTCTCATTCCTCTCTTTTGGAGTCATATCCCCCCATAATTTTAGTCCCTCTTGTATTGCAACCATAGATGTATTTTATTTATAATTTTGATTTACATCATTTACATTCCTTGTCCCTTGGCCATACTATTTGGCTCACAGCCTAATTCTCATATGTACATTACATTACATTCTGGGGATAAAAAATTGGGTGTTACAGATACTTGTATATTATTGTTGTGCATTCAAGGGAAAATTATATTTTTCCACATATTTAACTAGCACTCCCTTACTAGAGCACATCAAGTCATTAGTATTATTTTTCCACATATTTAATTTTAACTCCCTTAATAGAGCACATTGTCTAATCCATATTATTTTTCCACATATTTAACTAGAACTTCATTACTAGAGCACATAAACCCATTGGTATTTTTGTTTATAACTTGTAGGAGCAACTCTGAAGTGTTGATTAATGAATGTAATATGTATTTTTTGAACTTAGAGATAATTCCAAGACTATGTTTCCAACTAAGTGAGGAGTGCATGTGGCCACTATAAATTCATATGCAAATGAGAAGTGCCATACTTTCTTGTATTTGGTTGTAATCTACATTTTATGGGCCCCAATAAAAGGAAAATTAATGGGAGAGGAACTCAACCATGAATTGTTGACCATTCTCAAGTAAAAATCACTATAGGTGTCAATTGGGTTTAGATTGGGTGGTTAAGAGGAGAGTTTTTTCTCCTCCCCACCCAGGTTCAAATCCCCTTTGTGGAATGTTGGTCTCTTGTGGGTCAATTAGGGTTGGAAAGGTACCAACAATCTCATTCTTTCTTAAATGCTTGAGGGTGGGATGAGATGTTTCCAAACATTTTAAGTCCAGTGGAATAACTCAAATGGTTGAGTGCTTTGAGCTTCATTTAGGAGGTTTTAGAGTTTATCCCATAGTTTGGCTTTGTTGCATGTCTCATCGATTCCCCCATCGATTTATGTGCCATAATCAACGTTGACAAATTTACATTGGGTCTTATCTGTGAAATGCAAGGCAATGACCAAATATTCCTTCTAAGGTTTGCCTTGAAAATAAATCACTATAGGAAGGGAAAGATGCATTGGAAGTTGTGTCTTTGACATTTTGTTCTATACAATAAATGAAAAAAAAGCATGTATCTCCCCTCACAAAAAATGGAATCATAAAAGTGAAGTAATGCATGTGTATAGTTCCAAACATCTTCATTAAACTACTACTTTCTT
This sequence comes from Picea abies, assembly GCA_900067695.1. Classification (NCBI taxonomy): domain Eukaryota; kingdom Viridiplantae; phylum Streptophyta; class Pinopsida; order Pinales; family Pinaceae; genus Picea; species Picea abies. Next base: position 8,656 of record CBVK0100462100.1, read on the forward strand.
CCATGGATTCTATTATCCCTCGAGATGTTCTAGGTTGTAATGGAACTATGCCGAGGCACCCCAGGGGCTAAGAACTATAATAGATCTTAAAACCATGTTGCTTTACAACATAAATTTTGTAAAATTTTGGGTAAGTTTCTCTCTCTCTCTCTCTCTCTCTAAAACTCCCAGCCCTCAAACAATACTAGAACCAATGCCAAGACATTCAACGCGAAGAGGCATGTGTCCACAAGTACTTTAGATACTTTGATTTAAGTTTGAGAAGGTGGCAGATTTGGAAGAAATGTAAGATAGACATGTGAGGCAACTTTAAGGTGAGTCTCACATTTTATGGGCAGAATAATGTGTTGAGCAATTAAAAATTCAACAGTTTTGACAAATATATTAGATCATTAAAATATGCATAAAAAATGAACATTTTCATATACTTAAATCCATGGAGGTATCCTTTGCACATAATTAAACACATGAAAAAATGACATGAAGTGGCCATACATTAAGAGGAAATCACTTCAACATCATAGGATAAACAACACACAATAACATTATACATGTCATAAAACTTGCTTCTCGAGCTTTATATTAATGGGGATCTCATACAAGAAGTCATGAAATGAGAGGGATGGTTTTTACAAGAGAACATACAAAAAAAAGAAGCACAGACTAAAGAATAATGCAGGGGATGAATCTCTTGCATCCTGTAGCCCCGAAAATTGGTCTGTTTCTAAGGGGGTCTTTGATCAGACAGATCAGGTATAATATACTCTTCAATTCCTCAAATTGACAACCTTACAAATGAGATCCTTTTGTCGATTTATAACTTCCATAACTTAAGGGAAAACTGCATTCTCGGACCAATACTGCTTCTTGAAAATCGATTTCATCTTGTCAGAATCTCAATACCGCGCCTGGTTTCCTAACTGATTTCAGATTTCCAACTGATTTTACCGGATTTTACTGGGAAGAAACCAACTTATCCCACCCAAGGGACCTTGCTAATACTATTGTTGGGTGTGTTCTCTCAGTTCGATTGAGCCTTGGATTGAATACTTATAGGTGGATCAATTAATTCCCATAATTCCCTCATAGGCCTTCTAAATCAACTACTAAAATAATATTCAAAACGTTTCCTTCTAGTCGACGATGCTTGGTGACATTAGGTACAATGGGCCAACTCATTGTATCATATTGTTCACGATTCTCCAGTGCACTGATGGGATTGGCCAATACTAATTAGGGTGGATTCCCAAATGTCCCTTATCCTTCAATATCATGCTAATGATACCAAAGAAGGACATCCTTGTCAAAATAAGACAAAGAAAACACTCTCCCAACTTTTGTAGCCAAGATGGTTCATAACCCACTCCTAAGCAGGGAATTGACGTGGACGGGTCATCATTCGAAACAACTGTCATCTGAGCAACTCTTCTTTAGGACCAAGACCATTAGCATATGAGTGGATGCAGATCATTATCTCCTTCTCTTTTAGAAACTTGACACATATTTGAGCAGGTAGCTAATGAGAGGCAACGATTTTCCACACTCACAAAATTTCTGAAAATCTTGGGCTAGCGTGAATACACATGTTGGGGTGATGCTTACTGATCCCTGTCAAACCTGGGGCATGAGTATGATGATGAATGAAGGATGGGAAAACATGATACTAGGCATTCCATTATATGTCATGTCCTTTCCAACAGATTTGGTAAGATGTTAGGGGATCTTCCCACTCGCCTGAAACCTTTTCCTCGTGCCTTTGTTTCCATACACACGTCTTTTCCCCTATGGTTTGGATCCTTTGAAATTTGAGGAAAATGTGGGAAATTTGGATGACATCATGTTGACATCATCATGAACATGTGGATGCGTGGCATCCTAGGATTGGTCCATGTAGGTTCTGAAGTGTCTTCTTGGGTTCAACATATGTATGGATGAATCTAACACGATGACCGAGAACAATGGTGGTCCTCCTTACCACAGGTGGAAATCTCTGGCCTGCCAATCCTTTCCCCACTTCCTCAATATCCAGGTGGACTAGCATGAAGGCTCCAAGTGGCGCTACGTGAACAATCAGATAGGCGGTGAGTTGGATGGTGTATAATCTTGGCGGGATCATAATACAACTGTTGTGACCCTAAGTGGGTGGTTTTCCTTTCCATGATTTACAATACGACACCTTTTATTCTTTGACATGTAGTAGCCTGAAACCGCTGTCGCACCTCGATGTTGCATTAAGTTCCAGATTATTTTGTGATGCGACATGCATCCTCCACCGTTGATCAGGCTCGATTAAAACCATTGGATGATCGGGTCCACATCTCCGCCCATGCTTTTTTTTATTCCTTGGTTATATGATGTGACTCCATTTGGGAAAGGCTTGGAATAGGTACCTTTCACGGTCCCGATAAGTGCCTGCATATTGAAACTGAGTTTTGGGCACTTAGGGATTGGTTTGTCAGTGTTTCATGGAAACCTGCACAAGAGACATAGCTAAAGCATACACAAACAAAGCGTATCAAGAAAATGAAGAGAGATACACAACGAAGAGGAAGAATCAATGTATATTATGATCTTATCAATGAGTGAGTGATATTCACTCATATAGGCAATGCCATCCTATAATTAGGAATGCATGCATAATAGTGATGGTCTAAGATTAGAAAGTCTAAAATAGAACTAGTCAGTTAACTGCCACTGAAGTAGTGTTACTCCCACTAAACTAGTGTGCCGAAAATAGAAATTTCTCCAACATTTAGAAGCTCATAAATTTCTTTCAATAAACAATTTTCAAAAAATAACTTGTGAGTCGTCACCAAGCTAGAAAATAGTCTTGACTATAATTTAATTTTTAGGAAATTATAGTCATGATTTCAGCCATGTAAGCCAATTCCAAGGTGTTCTTCTCATCTCTATATTTCCAATGATCTCTTGTTTTCTCAATTTGGACATCATGATCAAAAGTTATGGAATCAATAACCATTGATTTATCCATGTGAATTTGGAGACCTTGATTTGTTAATTCACCTTATTTAACCCACATATATTGTGGAATACTTCTCATATCTTGTTTATAATAAAAATGCATCCCCATACTATTTTGTGTGAAAATAGAATTGTGGAACCTTGTGTAACTTGTACATAGTATAGCTTTTTTTTGCCACCTCATCACCCAGTCATCATGCCAAGTCACTTTCCCAATCAATGAGTCATTTGTGTATCTAATAAATATCATCCACGTGTCACCTAAGGGTAGGTCCACTTCACTACAATGTGTCACCCAGGAACATGTCCACCTCACTACCATGTGTCCCAATATGGTAGGTCCACATCACTGCCACGTGTCCCAATACGGTAGTTCCACACCACTACCATGTGTCACAATATGCCAAAGCAATGGAAAGGGATAAAACTTAGGAATATAATGAATAATTTCATAAAATATTAAAATTAAAAGATAGAAATATTCCACATGTCACGATATTCCAAAGGAGGGGGAAAGGGATAAAAATTAGGAATATAATGAATAGTTTCATGAAGAAATTCATTCAAAATTAAAAAATAAACTAAGTATTGTTATTGGACTAATCGGTAGGTGTGGACACTAATAGATCTCCCTAGATCCAC
>CBVK0100462101.1:0-12279 GCA_900067695.1 Picea abies
TAATTATGACTAATAAACAAGGAATAACCTTAGGAAAAATAAATCATAGGCGTGTGTGAAGTAAATCCAACAGTGTGGTGATTATTTTTTTTATTTCACAACCATGACCTTCAAGATTCATTTTGATAGGATCCCCAAGTTCTTCGATGTCAAATCAACATGTAGGATCCCTCACTCAATACCTAGAATTTTGTGGTAAGGGATATGAGGATGTAGAACAACATTGGTTTCTTTGTGAGGACATATAGAGGTCTCATGGAACTCTGGATGCTAAAAAAGTAGTCGAGTTTCATACCACCTTAATAGGTTGTGTGTTAAAATGGTATATGAAATCCATTGAACTAAGGAATCCTCAAGGACAGGATTTCACTCTTTCTCAAGAAAAGCAATGGTTATTAGCAGAATTATACTTACCATAGTAATAAAAACATGCTCTCTCTAAGTTGTAGGAGATCAAATAAAGAGATGGTGAGTTTTCCTGGGAGTATAACCAAAAATTTAAGGATGAGATTTTGAAATTGGCAAACCCCATCCATGAATACCACTAGCTATAATGGTTTATATAGGGGTTGTTATCATTAATATGGATACCATTAACTTGGTAGTGAATAAATACATTAGGAGAAGTCATATAACAGGTGATGAAAATTCAAGAAATGGATAGCTATCCAATAATCTTGCGGGTTATGAGACCGACAAAAGATTCTAATATTGCACAGCTGCAAGGCTATATTTCAGCATTAATTGAAAAGATTCAAGAATTGACCCTCCCTAAATCAGGTCAACGACAGGTATGGCGTACCAACTACTACACCAAGGGTCATACAGTGACAAAGTGTCATAGAATGAGGGGCACATGGCCCCCTCCACACCTAATGGAACCTTCACCAGTAGGACCATCAAGAGGGATCACGCAAGTTGCTACTACAACACCATTTTATGGCCTTGTGCAGTATCATGCTTTCCCAAATCATCAAGGAGGCCAGAATGGGGAATATTGTGAAATTTGTCAAAACCATGGTCACTCCCCTAAGAATTTTCTAGTCCTACAAAAGTATTCCCATGTTTCAAATACAATATACTATGATTTTGCATGTCTCCCACTCACACCACCAAGCACTGTCGCGCACTAGATGCTCTTATAGGCAGATTGGACCAGTATGCATTTAGGGTCAACAAATTTAATCTAGGGTTTGAAGGAGGAATCAGAGATGGGGAAGGATTATGAGGCACATGGAATGGAGAGAGAGGACCAACTCGCTATTACAATTGTGATGAACAAGGGAATAACGCAAGAGCTTGTCCACTATTGAGAAGACCTTGGTGTTTACAATGCAGAAAAAACACTCATGCCAGTGAGGAATGTCCAGAATTGATTTCCAAATGGGAATATCACGTAAGAAAATAGGTTACTAATTTAATAAATTATGAGCCTTGTCCCATTACAAGAAAATAATCCCAAGATTAACATTATTACTTAAGGAGGAACAAGGAATGGTGTTTATCTTGTTAATCCAAATCAAAGTAGGATTCAAAAAGTGGTATCGATGGATGCTATGTATGATCCCATAAGGAAAAATGAGTTCTTGCATAACTTTGTAGAAATGTTTCAACAAATGTATAAGCCTTTCACATCAATAATTATAGAGCCAAGTGTTGAATTTCACCAGAGAGTTGCAAAAAACCCGTTGGCTCCAAAAAACTTGCCAGCGACATCACAATAGATTATTGATCTATGGTTCCAACTTTTTTTTGATATTTTGGATGAATAATAACTCACTAAGAAGTTGCATAATTTGCTTAGGGGGACTTTGGAGGCTAAAGGGAGACTGGAGGAGCCGAGTGTTTCTAATATTCCAGAGAGATAGATAGGTAGACTACAAAGGAGGAAGTGGATATCTGGAAGAAAGTTTAGACTGAATTCCCATATCGATGACTATGATATTAAAGAATTTATGGTAGATTTGGGTTCTAACGACAACATACTACCAAAGAAGAGTTGAGAATGCATGGGCAGGCCCAAGCTAGTTTATTCACCTATTCAGTTTCGCATGGCAAATCAATATTGTATATGTTGTTTTGTGGCTATGAAATTTTCAAGTGGACTTAGTTGGCGTTAAAAGAATAGCATACTTCAAGGTCATAGAAATAAGGGGAGAGAAGGATCCATTTCCATATGTATTGGGTATTGAATGGGCATATAAAAATTACATTATTATAGATCTCAATAAGGAAACCATGATATTTCAAGTGGATGGTATGGAATTAACCCAACCTTTAGACCCTTACCAAGGTCCTCGATATATGGACATGATAGATGAGAATATGGAACATGATGTCTTAGATAAACTTTACACTTTGACTATAGGGAATCAGGAAGATTACATTAACCCTACTATGGATGGATCAGTAACTTGGAGGAGTATTCATTCTACAGGTGAAGATTTTGAGATCTCTTTTGACCACTGGAAATAGGGAATAAATGAGAACATATCACGACATTGTGCGACTATCATAGATTCTAGGTGGGTGAGATCAGAGATTCAATAACATCTTGTTTACAATAGCACTTCATATTTAGGAAGCTTTCTCGTTGAGCTAGAGGATAAGTTTGTTCCATATAAAAGACTTCCCGTACTAGATATTTCCTTAAAGTCATATCCAGCTAGGTGGTGGGCCACTTATAAAGGTAGTTTTTCATCCTAGGATGAAGTAAAGTGTGCCATTAAATATATTTTTATTTCCCCATCACAGGTCATTCGTGTGCCATTAAATATATTTTTATTTCCCCATCACAGGTCATTCATCCAAATGAGGATCAAAATCCAGAAATTCATACCTCAACTTTCGAGGCATATCATGGGTCCTTTGATCCAAAGGAGCATGTTACGCATTGTATTCAAGTATGGGAAGCTGTGAAAATGCCTTCTCCATTTTGGGTGCATCAATTTATTCATGCTCTAGGAAAAATTCCAACCGCTTAGTATTGTTCATGAGGAGGATCTACGACAAACCTCTTGTTGGGAAGTACTTCAACACTAGTTCTTCAAAGACTTCTCATTCTTGGGTAAGTCTTCTGAAATCACCTTAGCTTTGCAACAGATTAAAAAAATGTTATTTTCAGATGAATTTAAACCTCTACATATTCCCATAGTTTGTCCTAAACATGAATACCTAATCCATCATAGTCATTACCCAGCCATAGTCGAACACCCTTGGATTGTAGTAAAATTGATGATGACCCCAGAGAACCTGAAGGCCTAGAGGATCTTAGGAATTTGACATTTAACTAATTCGAAGGAACTAGATTTGTTCAAAAAACTAAGTCGAATGATGTTAATAGTTCTTATTCTAAACCATTGAAGTTGTGAAAAATAAACATATGGAGTGAGGAACACCCTAAGTTAGATTTCATATGGGATTATTGGGATGAACAGGATGTGACAAAGATAAAAGCGTTGTTGTGGGAATAGGAGTATCTATTCCCTACAAGATTTTGAAAAATAAAATGTATTAAGGGAGATTTAAGGGAGATGACGATAGAGCTAAAACCTAGCTCCAAACCAGTTAAACACTAGCCATACCATCTGAACCCTAGAGTCAAAGAGAAAGAGAAGAAGGAGATTGATCGGATGCTAGTAGTTGGGATTATTTTCCCTATCGATAAGGTTGAATGGATCAGTCATGTCATCAAATAAAGAAAGAAAGGTACAGAGGATATACGTGTTTTTGTGGATTACAAGTGCTTGAATGTTGCCTATGTACATGAATCCTTTCCTACCCCCTTTAGTGATGAGGTACTAGATAAGGTAGTGCGAAATGAAGCGTATTACTTTACAAATGGGTTTTCTAGATACCACCAGGTTAGAATTGTTGAAGAAGAAAATAAAAATACTATCGTTAATAACGAGTCAGAATCATTTTCCTATAATGTTATTCCTTTTGGGATCAAGAATTCCCCAATAATGTTCCATCAGATAGTGATTGCAACATTATGTGACTTCATTTATAAGTTTCTAGAGGTATACCTGGATGATTGGATTGTGTACAACTTACTCAAGGAGCACATCAAGATATTATGGTTGATGTTGGACCACTGTAGGCAGCTACAAATTTCCCTTAATCTGAGAAAATGTTTTTTTTGTGTACCCTTTGGGAATCTGCGCAAACATATAGTTTGCAGGGAAGGAGTGTTAGTCGATCCTGTGAAAGTTGCATTAATTATCAACATTCCTCCTCCTACCACTATCAAATAGTTGAAAACTACTTTGGGCCATACTGGATACTATCACAGGTTTTTTAGGAGTTACGCAAGTATAAAAAAACCTTTGGAACAACTACTAAAGAATTTCAAAGAGTTTTGTTGGACTCGGGATTGTGATAAAGCGTTCAACTTTCTAAAATAAAAGTTGAGTACTAAACCTATTTTAAATTATCCTAACTGGAAAATTAAGTTTCATGTGCACATTGATGCCTTTGTGATCATGTTAGGTGCTATTCTGGCACAACTAGGGAAAGGAAATCTAGATCATCCTATCTACTTTGCCAACATGAAGCTTTCCTAGGTTGAGCACAACTACACTAAAACTAAAAGGGAAGGTTTGGTAATGGTTTATGCTTTACAAAAGTTTAGAAATTATTTGTTAGGAGATCATTTTAAGTTTTTTACTGATCACTTTGCTTTGAAGTATCTAGTTAACAAACCTGTGTTAGAAAGTATAATTTGCAGATGGTTGTTGTTATTTCAAGAGTTTTATTTTGAGGTCATTATCAATCCTAGTAAACTAAATGTGGGGCCAGATTATTTGTCTAGAATAGATTCAAGAGGAAGTGTTAGAAATTTATATGATAAGCTCCATGCTGCAAATATTTTCCGTATTGAGGCTATTCTTGATTACCTGTCGGACATTGAATTATTTTTAACCACTAGTAATACGCCAGAGGGATATTCTATGACTCAGAAAAGGATCCTAGTGGTTTGTGCAGTAGAATATCGACTAATTGTGGTCCAATTGTACAAATTAGGATTGGGTGGCATCTCGAGGAACTGTGTACTTGACTATGAAAGCCCTGATATTCTATGGGAATGCCATAGTGGAGTTGTAGGAGGACATGTTTTTGGCAAGGCGACTTCCTAAAAGATATTACAATTAGGATTATGGTAGCCTACAATGTTTAAATATGTTAAGGACTATGCTAGGGCCTGCAATGTATGTCAGAGAGTAGGGAAGCCATCTCATCATGATGATTTACCCTTACACCATGTTCGAGCATTGCAAGCCTTTGAAAAATAGGTTGTCGATTTCATCAGTTCGATAAATCCCCCTGTCAATAATTTAAAGGAAAGATACATAATTACCACAACTAACTACCTGAATCAATGGGTTGAAGTGGAAGCTAGTCAAGATTTCTCTACAACCATAGCAACAAGGTTTATTTTTCAGAATATCATTACCTAGTTTGGTTGTCCCTAGATATTGATCAGTGATCAAGGAGCCCATTTTATCAATGAGACTATCGTGACCCTTACAAGAGAAGTTTGTATTCAACATCATAAGAGAAGTCCCTACCATACCCAAGCTAAAGGAATAGTGGAATAATTTAATAAAATATTAGAGATGGGGCTGACTAAAGTTTGTTTCGCAAATCAAGATGGATGGGTTGAGCAATTTCTAGTTGTTTTATGGGTTTACAAGACTACCATGAAGAGATTGCATAGGTATACCCCATTTCAACTGGTATATGACAGAGAAGCAGTAGTGCTAGTTGATTTTCTCACCTTGAGTCGATTCATTGCATAAGCTACTAAGATGATTGATGATGACTCCATGTCAGCATGGATTTTGGAGCTAATGGAACTTGAGGAGGCTATATTCTTAGAAAACTTTTATCATCTTGTGGAGAAAAAATGAAACAAGGCTTGGCATGAGCGCCATATAAAATGTAAGTTGTTTGTGCAAGGTGGCCTAGACATATTATACAACAACAAATATCAAACGCATCCGAGGAAGGTACAGATGCATTGGTTGGGACCTTTTATTATTGTTGAAATCCATGAATTAGATGTTGTTAGGCTTGCACAACTAGATAGTATTCTTTTTCCTGGATGAGTGAATGGCATGCGCCTGAAGCCCTATATTTTTTCTCGGTAAGTACATTAGCAAAACACTCTTATACATAGGATTGCATTTCATAGATAGTTTTTATTTTATTTATAATTATTGTTTCCTATTTCTGCCAATAAATTGGTGACATGTCCAATTGATACTTTTTAAGTTGTCTAGCCCAGATATCACTTTTTTGATCAGGGGGTCTCAATCAAATATTTGTTTATTTATTCATCTATGTGTTTGAAATTTGTGCCTCATCAATGTCACTATGGTAGTTAAAGATCATTCATACCCTTTTTCTCACTACCCATCATCACTCGTCGGAGTTATTTACGTCCTCACCAATGATTCATACTTTTACAGGTGGGAGTTGGTGGGGCCATTTATTTTTCGTGCACCCCGATTTCTTTGTCACGTGTTCCCATTTTTCTCTTAACTACCCAAATTGCTTCATAGATTTTTTGGTCTTCTCGTCCTATCTGAAGTTAATGATGAATTGTTTTCATGATGTCTCTCTTAATGGGTCATAATATCGTCTCCATTTATCAGTGTTTCCTACAAACTTACCTTTGGTTGATCATTTACCGGTATCTTTTTTTCATCAAATTTATTTGTATCCTTAGTCATGGATCCCCCTAAGAAATCTGGGATCCTACGTCCTTTTCCACCAGCTCTCTTTGTCTACCAATGTCGGTCTCTTACAATGATCCACACTATTGGTTGGGGATCCCTTCCAAAAACTAATATTCCAAAGGAGTTTATTGATCTACTTGTTTTAGTTCAAGGTGATATCCATAGTCAGGTTGAGTAGACTTAGCTGGTTGACCTTGATTTTATAGATGCTTCCTTGTTTCCACATATGGCTACCCTTTCTTTCATTTATTGCACAAAATTTCTAGATGGAGAATTTCAGTGGAAATGGAAACCTGACTACACTCCATTGTGGAATGATACTTTGATGTGTCTTCATGACATACCTAGTTTTGGTACTACTGGAGAAGACAAATGGTGCATGAAATTACTCATCAGTAAAATGTACAGCAAAACCTTATGGTTAGACCAACATTATCCAATCCACGTAGAGGACATTCATATGTTCACCATTTTTTCCATGGAAGGTTAGGATGTCAAATATGGCTTCCAAGGATCTAGGAAGCATGGTAAGATTAAGGGTGACCTAAGCCTCTATGAGAAATACAACACTGCCCGTAGAGGTTGTAGAGTGCACATTGTGTCGATAAACAACAAATAGGTCTGCATGGTCTGCTACCTAATTGTTGGGAAGACGGTGAGAGAGTACATGAAAGGTGAATGCACCCTTGACGCCATTACAGTCACAGATTTTATCAAAAATGACACACCTATGAAATGGTGTAAATATCTATGCACCAATATGTTCCAATCTTGTGCAGATGTGCATGAGTGATATAGGTATTTCATCTATGGATACTTACTTGTATAATTTTCTATGTGGAGGTGGCAGTCGTTGAAGGGTCACAATATCTCTTGCAATGTTGATGGTTGTATTTCCAACCTTTTTGACCCATCGCATTTTTCCCTACATCCACCAACGAGAAAACTCACAATGCCTCTTTTGTGCAGTGGTATAATGACCTCATTTTTGCAACATAGAGGTTGTGAGTTCCATGAGTTATTCTTAATCATCATACCCACAACATGTGGTTCGGGATGAGTCGTGACCATACTTTTGTGCGGCCTCTAAGGGATACTCTAGATCTCTTTCATATGAACTTGTTACAATTTTACCTCGATGAGATCACATTCGATAAGGAATTCACCTCATGGCCTGGTCTCACTATAAAACAAAAGAAGATGGGTATATCCTGCATAATGCCTACTATTTCCAAAATATAAGTGCCTACACAGACCTCTAGTGCAGGGACTAGTCCCACAAAGCATGACAGGACTCCTTCCAACTCAAAGGAAGGGGAAGATGGAGGAGATGAGGAAGCGTTAATGAGGGAAATAATTTAGATCCCATTTTCTTCTATTCCAGATGATGCCACCATTTTAGGTAAGCAATTTCATGAATTCCTTACCTCTGTTTTTCCTATGAAAAATAAGTGCAAAAAATCTCCCTACAATTCTCCTACTGACCCCGTTATCGACATCAGATGCAGAGTTCAAGGTAAGACTATCGGATCCCTATACTTTGTACTTTATATATGAATGTGGGGTGTTGTCGGGATAGTGGTTAAAATTAAGAGACTTTAGACGGTTAGCTCTTCCTGGACTTTAGAACCCTAGTGTATTCCGTAGGGGGGTTTCCCCACTATAGCAGAATTGATGACCATACTGGGGAGCCTCTAGGGTTTTCAAGGGATTTCTATTTTTGGGTATTTTCAATTAGTTTATTTACTATTTTTTGAGTTTCATTAAGTTTATGTGTCTTTAAGGGATTCAAGTATTCCATACCAGTACTCCCTGCCTGTGCTTGACTGTTAATTTTTCTTTTTAGAGAAGTCATAGAGGTGTACGCAACCTACAGTGGGTCTGCACGCATACATACATGCCCTATCTTTGGACATTCTGCGTACATACGCAGGTTGTTGAAGTATCAGTTGTGTGCCTCTGTCAGGAAAATCTTTTTAAAGAAGAGGCAGTCATCCTCTTCCCTGAATGAAGCCATTTTTCTCAGGGGTTTTCTTGATTTATCCCTGGTTTGTGTTTCGTACAGTCTTTGGCCTAGGTATGATAGTAGTTATCTTTTTATTTATCAAGTTTCTTGTGTTTTCTTGATTAGGGTTTGAGACAAGTTTGTGATTTTTTTTTATTAACTTGTTTAGTATTGTCAGTAAATTTCTGCAAGCCCCAGTAGACCAGAAGTTGGTTTTTGGTCTTGTCTTGTCTTCACTTTTCCCTTTTTACTTGCTTTAGAAGAAAAGAAAAGAATTTATTTTCAAGTTTCTTATTTTGGGGCATATAAAAAAAATTAAAGTTTTCAGTTTCTTGTTTGGTTAAGTAGTTAGGTTAGTTGTTTTTTCAGGAAGAAGAGTGCTTTATTAAGTTATTTACTGAATACTTAGGACTTTAAGTAGCTCGTAGTCGAGCGAAATTCAGTTTTGAGTTTTTCTCTTAAAATTTATTAGAAAGAAAAGTTAGTTAGATGTAATTCTCTTACTTAGGACTTTAAGAGTGTTCAATTTGCAATTCTTTGTTTGGTGAAAACAAAGAAGTAATTTTTTTTTCCAACATTTGTTCTTCTCTTTCGTCTCTTAACAAACACCATTAGTTTCATTTTTGTTCCTTTGACTCAAGATAAACCACTTAAAATTAATGCTTAATTAAAATTAATCATACTTTGTGTTTGTAGGGTCCATTAACTAGATTAAGCTAGAGCCTTGATTTAGGTTGGAGAGGAAAATCTTCAAGGCTATAAAAAAAACGTATGAGTCTATGCTAAGGAGTGTAGAAGTCCAGTAATGTGGAAATTATCTAGGACCCCCCTCTAACACAGGGGCTAAACACAAGGTTGCATACGGAAAGGTAGCGGAGATAACCCCTCCAAAGCCAGACCAAGCATAGTGGGGAACACATATGGAGTACTTGTCTTGGGATTCTGTTGATCGCATTTTCCATGGAGCTTCATGGGTCTTGAATCCATTCAAGGTCCTCACTCTAACACAGGGGATAAACATGAGGTCGTGTGTGGAAAGGTAGCGGAGATAACCCCTCCAAAGTCAAACCAATCGTAGAGGAAGAACGCATATAGGGGACTTATCTTGGGATTACACTGATCACATTTTCCACGAAGCTTCATGGGTCTCGAATCTATTCGAGGTCCTCAGTCGTATTATAGAACACTTTCTTTCAATACCCTCGATACGTTTCAGGATTAATACCTTGCTCATTGTGGTCCACCCGACTGTCAACTGTACCGGCCTAGTAGTTGTTCACGAGCTGGCAACCTAGTTTCATTTGATTTTAGGGACTTACACAAGTGACTGTGGGGGTATATCGTGGTACCTAGGGTAGACATCGGGCCACACTTTGCAGAGTATACCCAGAGGGTGCTTCTGTGTTTGAGTTTCACTTGCACTGGTAAGTTGCTCTAGTGTTGGCTATTGTAACTTCTCTTCCAACTAGTAATAGTGGTTTTCTTTCTATATCTCATAGGAACTTTTTCTAGTGTGTGTTTTAGTCTTCAACGATAGAAAGCCTTAGTGTGTCATTGATCCTCTCACACAGTGGAAGATTAAGAGCTTCACCGGTTGCGAAGGAATTTGGGCCTACCGCCAGTTAACTTGGAGCCACTACCACCACTGCGAAGGCGAAGACTTGACCAAGAAGGGTCATTTGAGGTGACCGGACCACAACAAGATGTACCTGAGCCATCTCTGAGACGAGAACATTCATTTTCAGAGGGAACAACTATTTCTGACCTTGGTGCAGAAGCTCTCGGTCCATATAACTCTCCAGACACTGACTTATCAGTGCCACTTCTGATACATATTGCCCCTCTAAGGGTAATGCATCACGAGTTTCAGATAATCCTATAAGCAGCAATGGAAGAAAATGCAGATACTTTGTTAGGGATTCCTCATACTCCCTCTATGGCTGCCACAACCGGGGGTGTTCCACCTCCTAACTCACCTTCGCAGGTCTAGGCCACTATGGTCTCAACCGCCTCTACCTCGAGCATTGTTCTGATTCCATCCATGGTGGAAATCACTGCACCATTTACGTAGAGTGGGATGGACCCTTCATTTTCATACAGGATGCCTAGCTTTGACACGAACTTGGTCCTCTCCTACTCCACCTTACAGACTTTGGGTCTAGGGGTAGGGAGCTCAAACGCTCCTCTGCAAGGGTCCATGTGGGGCACCTCAGCCCCTTATAATGCTTTCCCTTACGACGAGGTTCATATACCTCTGTCAACTCCTTCACTCAACGATTCTCCTCAACAATTCGCTTGGTCGACTATGAACTACAACTTATCTAGAGAAGGTAGTCAAGAACCTTCTTCTAGTACCACACCAGTGGGTTCTTTGTAGTTGTATTTCTTTGGCGCATTTGGTAACAACGCATTCTTGTCAGTTTCCATCTCGGTCGAGGGAAACCCTGGTTTTGGATCACAAAATCCTGTGCAAGGTACTATTCCTGCACAAAGGGCACACACTTCTCAAGGACCTTGGAATTTGTGGCAGGGATCAGTTCCCTCGTCAGGGATGTTGATCGGGGGCAACCCCTTCCATGGTCAATGGAACTCTGGGCAAGGTTTAGGACCTATGCCTGTTGGATCGGCAGGGGGAAACCCTTTCCAGAACCTTTGGAACACTATGTTGGGAGAAATCCCTTCTCAGCCCTCAACGTCGTATTACGCAAGTCAACCAATGACATCTCAACAAGCATAGCATCCGAATGTCGGCCTAGGCCATGGTTTTTAACAGAACCCAGGCCAACAACCTAAATTTTCCTGGCAACCTGGTGCTAGACAAATCCCAGGCTCCTATCCTCCTGTACATACTCAACAACCTAACCTACCATTTCTAGAAACTTTTTATTTTCTAGACTTGTCAATATTATTGAATGAACCAATCTGTCACGATCCACATTGCCCTACAATGCCAACCAAGTTTCGCTCAAACATTCCAAAGTTCAAAGGTAAGCCTAACGAATATCTAGGCGATCATGTGACCACATTTCATCTATGGTGCTTGTCCAATTCCTTGAGGGACGACTCCGTTCAAATGCGTCTATTTCAACACACTCTTATCGGGAGTGCCACGAAATGGTACATCGAGCTCGACTTCTCAAGATACTCTACTTTTGGAGAATTGGCAATGGTTTTCTTAAACCATTTTCAATTACCTGTGAGATACGATGTCGGCACAGAATTGCTCACCAACTTTGAGCAGACAAAGTCTAACCATAACTCTGATCACATCCAAGAATGGCAGCGCCAAAAGAGTTTGATTAAAGTACCAGTTCCACCAGCATTCCGGCTGGAATGGTTCCTTAATTCTTTGGTACCCCAGCTATCCAAGTATGTAGCAACGTCGAGGCTCTTTTCGAAGGAAGAAGTGATAATGAGAGCTCAACAACTAGAGTTGATTTACTCTCGGTCTGGTTTTCTTTATGAAGTTTTTCTAGACGCACCATGGTCTATTCTTGATAAGACCAGACATAAGTCTGGACCACATGTTGA
>CBVK0100462102.1:0-12279 GCA_900067695.1 Picea abies
ATATATATATATATATATATATATATATATATATTAAATGAGTAATAGATTTCTAATTTACTTATTATCTCTTCTCAAGTTTATTATTATTACCTTCAATTTCAAATAATTACACAAAATTATGATATTTAGATGATAAGAAAGTATTGGTATAAGACTAGGTAATCCCTATAATAATTAGCCTTTAGACTTGCAATACAAAGTTATGGTTGTAAAATTTATAATTGCTATTGATTCAATTTATTAAGCTATAACATAAATTTTTTCCATAAATCTGAACTCATGTTTAATTGTACAAAATAGTTGTTAAGTGTTAGTGATGAACTGGCGTATCACATAAAAGAGCAGTTATTAAATTGTTCTTAGGTTTCATAAAGGAAAACTCTATGTGATGTAGTAGAATAACTTATCTTTGCAAACTAAGATTCGACACGATATATTATATCTATAATTTTATAGCTCATTATGATAAGATTTACTATATGATAGACAACTTTGTTTTGCTAATATTGGGAAAAGTAGCTCATTAATAACTTTATATGTATATGATATAATGATCATTGACATATCTAAACATTGATGGTGTAAATAGTAATAACCATATGATTAAAATTACTCATTAATAAAAAAAAAAATTACTATGTACATGCGATTAGATGCATTATGCGTAATTTGAGTGATGCTAATTGCACAACTTGTGCAATTATGCAACTTGAGAAGTTAACACTAAGAGGGGTGTTACAACTCCCTTTGAAATGTTAAGCTATATTTAAGTAATTTTAGGGTTCCTGCATTCATGGTTTACGTTATTGCTTCCCTATTAAAGGATGCATGCTCACTCCATTTTATTAATCTAAGAAGTATTTCTCTCTTGCAAGTTCTCTTGTGTTCTTGGTTTCTTTTTGTAATATGGTATCAAAGTCACAGTAAGGGGAAGTTGAAGTAAGTGAAGGCATATGAATTTCATATATTAGTGACGAACAAAGGACTACTATTTGATACACACTGAGAAATCAAAGGAGATTTCGGCCAAAGAAAGCTAAGTTTACTTTGTCTGCAAGTTTTTTCAGTTATTTTTTTAAGAGAGAAATACTAGGTTCATATTTAAGGTTTTAAAATATGGGTTAAGTTCTTTTTCCCCAATTTAAATTCGTGGCTAGTTTTCTGAATATTTAAAAAAAGAGAGAAGGAACAAACAATTTTTTTTTATTTTTTTTTGCAAATCTAAGTTTTTTTCCAGTGGATGATAGAGTTTTTCAATAGATCTGAAGTAGATCTAAACATTTTAAAGAAGATATGAGATTTTTTCAACTAGATGTGAAGAAAACCTAAGTATATTTCATTAGATCTGAGCATTTTTTAGCTAAATCTAAACTAGGTATACGTATTTTTCAGTATATTTGAGAGTTTTTCAGCATCTAAACTAGGTATACGTATTTTTCAGTATATTTGAGAGTTTTTCAGCAAATCTTATAGTTTTTCAAGACATTTGTCCATTTTTTAGTAGATTATCACTTTTCTAGAAACAATATTTGTGTTTATTTATGTAGTCTTTAGTTTATGGAAAAAAAACACAATTTTCTTGGCTATAAGTCTCCATTTTAGTGTCAATTAGGTATAACTTGAGTGGTTGAGAGGAGAAATTGTTATCCTCCCCACTTGACTTCAAATCCCACTTGTGACATGTTCACTCTTTGTGACCTCAAAACAGGAACTATGGTCCTAAAACCCGATATTTTTTCATTAAAAACATGAAATCAACCCTCAAATCGAAAATAATGCTCCAAGAATTGCCCTTTTTTTTCAAAATTAAAATTACAACATTTTGCAACCATGGCCTTCATATCCCATAATGTTGCAAAAACAAAACTTAAAATCAACCACTGAATCAAAAAGTGATGCTAAGAGTAGCATCCCCTTTTCCTTTTCATGGTCAAAATTACAACTAGTTTGAAATCATGGCCTTGACATCTAGTACCATTGCAAGCAAAACCTTAAAATCAATAATCAAATTGGAAATTGGTGCTACCAGTAGCACCCCCTTTTTCTTTTTGGGGTTAAAATTGAAAATTGTTTGAAACCATGGCCTTAAGAATTGATACCATTGCAACCCAAATATTAAAATCAACCCTCAAATTGACCATTATCACCTAAACACCTAAAAACCATTATACGTAATACAATATTTAGGTATTCCACAACATCAAAAACCATAATTTGTTTCAAACAAATTGTAATTTTAACTGCGAAAATAAAATGGGGATGCAACTGGTAGCACCACTTTTAGATTCACGATTTGATTTTAAGGTTTTAGTTTGCAACAATATGAGGTTTGAAGGCCATAGTTGCAAAATGTTGTAATTTTAACCTTGAAAAAAAATGTTGATGATGGGAGCATCACTTTTCAAAATAGGTAAAAATAGCCACTAAATGTGACCTCTAAAAAAATGAGAATTGCATTTCAAAAGTTTGTGAGTTGTGTTTATTATCATTGTAGTGCGATGACTTGTATGTCAATATTTAATTTATGACATCATTATTGCGTCATACTAGCATCATGCTTAAGTCATGTTAGAGTCAAAATGCATAACTTTTGCATAATGTTTGTGTCGTTGTTATGTCGAGTTAGTGTCGTCTTGTGTTGTGGTTATGCCAAGTTAGCTTCATGTCGTGTCATGGTTGCTTTGATTTAATGTCATCTTGTGTCGATTTTATGTTGTGGTTGCATTGAGTTTGCATCATTTTGTGTCGTAATAATAATTATTTAATTATTATTGATTATTTAATTGTTTTTTATTATTTAACTGTTACTGATTATTTAATTATTATTAATTATTTAATATGTTTTTTGTTGTAATTAGTAATATTTAAACATTGATTGATGATTTTTATAAGTCTATTTTACAACATACTATTCATGTGAGAAAAAACCATGTATATAAATGCAATAACCCACTAACATATTCGGTGAATGAGAGCAAAAATCATGTATCCATAAACACAATTATGAAACTTTACTACAATACCATTCCATCAATTTCAAGCCATGGAACAAAAAAAACACACATATATAAATACAATGATGAAATTTTAATTAAATGGTAAAATAGCCATGTAATTGTGTTGCCTGTAAACAAGTGGTACAATGCCACCTAAAGGAAATGTCAACTTTGTATATAATATTGTATGAAAAATATGTACACATATAAAGAAATGAAATGAATTTGACAATAGGAGTTGGTTGAAGTGTTATCGATTCCCTCTTCATCTTATAAATCCTCCTCATCCCCACTCGGTAAAAATATAATATAGAACATGAGTTCAATAAAATTAAAAATTACTAATATTTAAATATGTAATTAAAAACATATAAGTTCAACTATTGTTAATTCCCTTTGATCATTGCAAGTCACCTTCATCATCAGCAACATAAACGAATATAATATATTCCAATCAATAAATGAATAGTTTCAACTATATACAAGTTAACAAATAAACACATAATTAATAATTAATTACCTAGGGCATGGGATGCAAGTATTCCACCATTCTTTTGTAACCATTCCTTAGGGCATAGATTAATTCTTTATCAATGGGCACATGAGTATAGTCATTTAACTATATGTAATTAAAGAAAACCATATTTAATAATGGCATATATTAAGCTAGTATATTAGTGTAATACATGAGATCATATTGATAAATTTACAAAGTTCCCTCTAATTGATGACCTCCCAAATTGACTTGAAGAATGTGTAATTCTTAATTTGTTTGCATCTATTTGTGTATATACATAACATAAGATAAGGTTAGTTAAATTTGTTAATGTTTAACAAATGACCACAAAAGTAGGTCAATAGTACTAAAATATTACATCAAATAAATATAACAAGTTAAAAGCATATCAAAATGAAAAAAATTACAGTTTATATATTGTTTATTAACTTTGTGGCCTTTTGTTGTGGTGTCTTAGGCTCCACTTGTCATGCTTTCTTCTCATCAATGGTCCTCTTGGCCTCTAAGATATCCTTAAGGATTTTTCTAAATATAGTTTTGTCAACATCAAATGGTCTTTGTTTTATGTATTTGCCTTCCTTATCGAGCTTTATGATGTTCTCACTTAAATTTTGTAAAACCAAAAAAAATTGAAGTCAACTATAAAATTCAATGGTATACATAATGGACTATAATGTATGGTCTCAATTTTTTTGTTATACTATTTATAATTACTAAATTTTTTTTATCAAGGTTATTTGCAACATAAAATAGAGTATAATAAGTAATGATTAGAATTACTAATGCAAATCTTCATAAAATAAATACATATTTCTCAATATTATATAATAATGATAAAGTATGTAATTACTCAATATTATATAATAATGATAAAGTATGTAATTACATATTTGATTGTAATTCTTTTACCTTTTTCTTTTCTAGAGATCCTCCCTTGTTTCCCTATAACTAGTGTCATTGATTGATCTATTGCCATTGGAAGCCATATGACCCATAGATCTATTACAATGATACACTACTAAGTTAAGTACATAAAATCCATGGAATAAAATATATGCATAGTTTTACATGTACATTGATATTACACATGCATAACATCAACATATGAAGAGACATACATACTAACCCTCTATTTCAAATACATATGCATACATTGACCAATCCACTAACCAACAAAGATCAAACCACTCTTTTTGTTATCTTATTTTGTGTGAATTGTATTTCGATATGAGGAATTCATAATGTTGCGTCTAATTTTCATATTCTATAAAACGTCTTCTAGCATAATTAGCAATGAAGAATAAGATAGAACCAACTACCAAATGCAACCAAAGATAGGTTATTAGGGCTGAAATAAAAAGCCACATTGAGTCTCCTTATAAATATTTCACATTGCACTATTAGAAATCTCATTGCATTCATTATTTAGGAGGTGAAAATTGAATTTGTATTAGAAAGCTCTCCTTTGCAAAAGTCTTTGGCCCATAGTTTTGATTGTTGATAGATTATTAAATATTAATCATAATCTAAAAAGAACCCCAATTTAATAATTACCATTGGGCTATGAGTAAAGTGGAATTCATTCATATGTCTATAACAGATTCAAATTTGATCACTAATTCATAACATCAAATGCATACACATAATATTTTAATTCAAAAGAAATAGAGTTTGTCCACATTAGGAATTGTTCAAATTTCCATTGTATCTATAAATTATTCTTAGGGATTTTCCGAGAGCGAAAAGGAATAGGAAGAATAAAGCTTGAAGAAACTATAGTAAGGTTATATTTAACTTATTTGAGAAAGATGATATCACTAATAATGTGGTTTTTGAATTAGCCATTGAATTGAAATTTTTTATCGCTCTTTTTGTTAGCTTAGTTTGTGTGAATTTTATTTTTGAATGAGGAATTCATAGTGTATCATTGAGTTACCATATTCTATGGAATGTCTTATAGCATAATTATTAGTGAAAAGTAATATAGAGCCAACTGAAAATGTAGCTAGAGAGAGGTTAATAAGGTTGGGAGAACAAGCTGCATTGAGTCTCCCTAGAAGTATTATGCATTGCA
This sequence comes from Picea abies, assembly GCA_900067695.1. NCBI lineage: Eukaryota > Viridiplantae > Streptophyta > Pinopsida > Pinales > Pinaceae > Picea > Picea abies. Next base: position 5,591 of record CBVK0100462102.1, read on the forward strand.
TTAATAAAAATCTCATGTCCCATAGATCCATGGTGGGATTTTAGCCTACAATGAATGGCTCCAACAAAGGGTTGCCTATTATCTTTAATGTTAGTGGGGCTTTGATAATGTTTTCAACTCCATGTTTCAACAAGTCTCCCATAGAGTCTTAATAGAGTGATTATTATGCCTATTAGTTGGTAGGCATAAGAATCCTATTGATAACTAGCTTACATAATTAATTAGAATACTCATGTGATACCTAGCAATAATTCCAATACTCCTCTAGTAGTAGGTAGGTTTTCTAGGCTACAACAACCTCTTCTTCAATGATGATACATTCCACATGGGGTGGGATTATTGCAATGAGAATGTTAACAACCAATGTGTCCTCTGCCCCAAAAAAATGTCCTTAGTATTATCAACATAGTGGAGTGGACAATAGAAGATATCCCAATGCTATTGTTCCTCTTAATAGGGTATAATAACAACAACCCAATGGTGTGTCATCTCCGGGGGAAAATTCCAACATATAGACCTAAATATGGTGCCATCATCCATTATTAGGAGTAGTAACAAAAATTTGGGATGTCATAACAATGGATCCAAGACCATTATTAAAATGGAGGCCTAATCATTTGTTGGTGGTCTATATTGGTACCACATAATAAGGTAAAAGGTTGAAAATGATGATTAAGATAACTAGGTATTCCTCAGAAGACTTAGAAATATTTGCTCTTTTCTCTTGTCTCTCTCAATATAGTCATTTTGAAACAAGAAGCACCCATTATGAAATAATGATACCCTACATGGCCTCATTTTGCAATGCCTCTTGCACACTACAAGTGAAAAACAAGGAATCATCAACATAATTTATGACCCTATTGGAGACATGGAGGCTGGTTTTGAATGACATGGGAATAGCCAGAGCATGGTCACCTTGCTTCATGAATTGTACCTACATGATTAATGACATTCACAAGACATCCAATAACCTCTACCAATTCCTCACATTCCTTTGATTTCAATACAACTTTAAATAATATATTAGATTTTTGGGAAGACATAACTTTCTAGGATGAGGCAAGTGCCCCAAGAAAAGATTGGGAAGAGTCAAATTTTCAAAAAAATAGTTATTGTGATCATTAGGAAGAGTCAACTTCCCAAACAATTAGTTTCACATAAATAAAAAAATATTACAATGAGTTTATTGTACAAAAAAAGTCGTTTTCACATTAAACTTTAAGAGAAAGAGAAAAATTGGGATGTACAAAAGTATAAAGTAGAAGGTTCAAATAAAGAGATAGAAGTTCATTCATTACATATTTTCACCAATAGTGGAGTTTAGGTTATCGGGGGAGGGGGTAAAAAATATGAAACTTCTACATACACATTTTTATTCAATTGTGATCTAAAATATGAAGCTAAACACAAATGTGATGATGTGATACTCCTCCCATATGTACTTTTTAAACTTGAAAAAATGCATAATATATATCACATAAAGAGAAAAGAAAATATATCTAAACATGATGTTATAAACAAATAATTATTCCATTCCTAACATTCTCTTATTCAATGAGAGAATCATCGGGAAATCCTATTTAAAATTGATTTGGTATAGTTGTAGGTGATTATCTAGTGGAACTTAGGGAACTTAGGGGACTATATTGGGAGAGGAAAAGAAAAGGAAGAGGGGGATGAGGGATAAGAGAAATAGGGAAAGGAATAAGAGAAGGAGGGATATGGAAAAGAAAAATAAGAGGAGGGCACAAGAAAAAAAGGAGGGTGGAAGAAAAAGAGGTAAGGGGGGGAGAGGAAAAGGGACAGGAGGGAGGAAGAAAAAGAGGGGGAAGAAATAAAGGAAGAGGGAGAGGAGGGGGGGAGAAAAATAAAAGTGAAATATGTGAAGAGGGGAAGAGGAAGAGAAAGAGAGAGTGAAAGGATAGGAAAAGGGAGAGGAAGAGGGAGATAAATAGAGGAAGAGATGATGAAGAAGGAGTGGAAGAGAGGGAAAATGAGAGCAACAAGGGGAAGAGAGGAAGAGGAAGAAAAAGAAATGAAGAGATATTCCTTAAACCTATTTTTTCTTTTATTTATTTTCTGAATCCTATCTCAAAAACCCAAATCCCATTTCCCATCCAAAACCCAAATCCCACCTTGAAAATCCAAATTTCAAATCCCATCTCCAAAACTCAAATTCCATTTTATTTTAAATTTGAAAATTTAAATAAAATAGGGGGCAAATGAAAAAAAGTTATCTTTGATTTGGTGATGCCCCACAAATATAGTTTCCATGTTCCTCTTGGGTGACCCCACAAATATCTTTCAACTCGAATAAACTCTACCCCACACCCGCATCTGAAAATGAAATGAAGGGGACCCTCTTTTTTCATGTTATATTAGAAATGCACATAGAGGGTGACACAAATATACAATTGCATCATTTTATTTTATTTTATTTTATATATGTGTGTCAATATTACATCATCTATGCATCCATTGTTCTAACACAAGGATGAAGCATAAGTCATCTTTGCATTAACCTTGCGTTGCACACAACACAAAATCCCACCATAGAAACGCAACACATGGCCAAAAAAACTTGAACATGGTTTTAAAGGTTATAGTGATGCTAAAATCCCATATTTTACTATTGAAGGTGTTGGAATGCATATTTTATGACCTCCTATAGTCCAATCAGAGTGTCTAAACAATGTTGTAAAGGTTGGGAATCATTTTCTACCTTAGAAATAGTCATCCTCAAGGCTGAATTTGCAAGTGAATAGAAAGGATAACATGAGTTATGTACACGAAAGTGGAGGGACTTTGGTCCATATCCATATTGGGTGTAATTCGAACCCCCCATAAAATAAATTTTATTTTGTGTTGCAATTTCATTTGTTGTCTTTGACTATTCTTTTAAGGATCTAAATTAGATTTTGAATGGTTGACTAGAATGATCCATTACCATGGGGGTAATAGTTGGAATGGTGGAAAAGTTGAATGTCATAAGTGACATAAAGATGAAGCATAACATTTGACATAAATGTTGATCCATCATTCGTCAATATATTAGTAGGGGTTCCAAAGCAATATATGATGTTGAGTTCAATGAATTCTACCACCCATTCTTTATTAGCATTCCTAAGGGGTATTGCTTTTTCCCACTTCATAAATTAGTCCATAGTAGTAAGGATAAAAATATGACCAGTGCTAGAAGGTAGAGATATTTTCCTAATGAAGTCCATGCTCTATCTTGGAAAATGGACTTTTACTTCAGCGGGATTAAGGGGCATAGCAATTAACTTCTTATTTTTATTGAATCTTTGGAAATATTTACATTTCTGAACCAATATATGAGCATATTGATGGAGGGAGGGACAACATGGGATCACATGAAACACTTTGGTTGGATTGGTTTTAGCTTAAAAATGTCACTTCCACAAACCTTTTAATGACATTTTTCAATTTCCATTTTGACTTGTTCAAGAGTAAGACAATAGGAAAACACCTCATCAAGGCATATTCTATAAAGCATTTGGTTTTGTAAGAATACTAGACAACTTGTAAGAAAATCATTCATTTGGATTTAGTACCCATGTTCATTGGACATACACCATTAATTGAAAAATATATGATAGGCTCATACCAAGGTTGGGTGGACAACTTATTTTTGTTAGCCATCTCTTCATAAGCAATCAAGTCTTTTATTAGAGGTGTTTCAATTATGATCGAGGCATGGAATTTAGTTAGAAATTCAGATAACCATGTTCCCCTTGGTTTAATATCTAGTTCATATTATTGCATGTGCATGATCCATCTGCACCATTTACTATACCTTTCAATTTGATTCAAAACATCTGCTAAGAGAGATATCAACACAAAAACTTGAACCTCATGGCCTTGGAAGTAGTGTTGAGACAACTCTAAGGATTTATATAAACAATATCCTTATTTTTTTAATTGGGAATAGTTTAGTTTTCGTGTCTTCAAATTCTGTCTCATAAAGGCAATTGGCCTAAGGTTTTGTTCATCATTTTTCTGAAATAAAATTGAAGAAATAGTCTCCTCTAATGAGTTGATGTGTATGACAAAGTTCTTGGAGTGATCTGGACTAATCAACAAAGGTGCAAAAGAAATAGCTAGTATGATAGACCTGAAATCCTGATGTGTGGGAGGGTCCCATTTGAACTTAAATTATTTCTTCATTAACCAATTTCAAGGCTCGACAACTGGAGTGAAAATAGGAATAAAGCACCTTAGGAAAATTTACTTTCTGAAGAAATATTACATCTCCTTTTTGTTGGTAGGTAAAGGCATCCTTTTGATTGCTATCACCCTCTTGAGATCAACTTTGACACCCTCTTAAGACATGATGTGGCGCAAGATACTTTCTCTAGTAACACAAAATATGGTCTTATTAGTGTTTAAAGATATATTAAAATTACAACATATAGGAAGGTCTTATCTAAGGTGGCTGAAGTGGCCACCTCATTACTGGAAAATATAGTGAGGTCATGGAAATAGACTATTATGATTTCACTCAATGGGCCTTTGAAATGAATTTTCATGGTTTGCTAAAAGGTACTCCCAACATTAATCATATTGGAAGGCATCTTGTTGTAAGTGTGCATGCTCCAATGAGTATTGAATGTGGTTTTGTGACTATCATATTGTTTGAGGGATATGTGATTGTATTTGTAGAAGACATCTAAGAGGGACATCATTTGGGAACTGAAAACTTGTTGGATAATCTCCTCCATATGTAGGAAATGATATTTTATTTTTAACAACGCCTTGTTTAGATGTAAAAAATAAACATGTAATTGAATATCTTGAGTTTTCTTCCTAACTGGAACCAAATTGGATACACCTTGAGAGTAGAATATAGGATATATGACCCCTACAACTTCCATACTATCTAATTCATTCCTAATGGTCTATTCTAAGGATGGATTATTCTTCCTTTATTTATTCTTATAAGGATTTGAATCAATAACTATAGGTGTGGCATGAACAATATGTTCCATATTAAAGACTTTTAGGTATTCATAAGACCAAGAAAAAGCATCATTGAACTCTAAAAAAGAGTTTGGTGAATTAAGTGATCTCACTTGAGAACATTATTATCCAACATACACCCTCTTTGGATCTTTTTTCATTCCTAAGTTTATGGGAATAGTTTCTTGCACTATCCTAACTAATTCATTGTTGATGATAGGTGTAGAGGTATAAGCATCATTGGAATGAAACATGGATTCCAAAACTAAAAATCTAGGGGGTATTTTATTAGTTTTCAATTTGATTACATCCTTAGTTTCCTTTTCTACTTCATGGTTGATATGAAATCCTTCAATTCCCCTTTGTTTTGAGGGAATCTACATATTTGTTCATCAGATTCAAAGAATTTCCAAGCTTCAAGATTATTAGGTGACATAGGCCTATGTAAGATTTGTACATTGATATCATCAAGGTCTCTATTTTCTATGTGTTTCATACATCTATGTATGATTTAACGTTGAAAGATAATAACTTCTCAATAGGTTCCTTAGCCTTTCAGTAGTATTGTTTGAGGCGAGGGTTATGAACCACATATTTCTCTGTAATTTGGTTCACAACTAATTCTAAATTACTACTAACTAACAAATGGTGAATTCCTATGTATAAATCCTTTTGGAGGCCTTGAAAAAATGCTTCATATTAATCCATGTTATTGGTGTTGGGAAACTCTAATAAAAAAGATAAATGGATGGCCTTTCCCTTTGGAACACACAAAAGGACTCCAACACTATAGCTATGCTTGGACTTGGCACCAACAAAGTCGATGCTCCACATGATTTCCTCCTTCTTTGGAAGATGAACCTAAATATCTTCCTCAAACAATACACTATAGGTACCCATTCTTATGTCTTGGAAAGACACTTGCATAGTGTTGTAAGAAGTAGTTACAACCTGCTCTTGTTGTTCAAGTTATATTCTAATGCCGACTTCCATCCCTTTATGAGGGAAGGTAAAGTATGTTCTCTGCATAAAGTAACCAGCTTTTTAAAACTTGGTGGATCATTATCTCCCTTAAGGTATGCCATATGCCTCAAGTATGTCATCTACAATTACAACTATACACATTCTCTCGTAGGGAGCTTGGTTAAATGCAATAGACAAGTCTTTGATTTAATAACTTCTACTATTATAGAATCCAAATCCAATAGGTATTTACAAGGGATAGTGCATTCAAGACTCGATCTCCTCATAACTTGAATAGGTGTGAAATTTTGTCCTACCCTTATGTCTATGACATGGTTATGGAGCACATAATAAAAAAAATTCACTGAAACATAAAAGGAAGGAACTCCTAGGTATAATTTGATGACATCATATGCCTCCTTTTACTAAGAGGAGGAATGTTTGGAAGGAAAATATTTAAGTTCTAATCATGGAGGAGGAAGAGGTTGTGGGACATACAAGATATTCTTGAATTGAGCATGTGTCCTAGAGGCATCCAATAATGTCATATGGTCCATGTTATTGGATAAATTGGTGAATGCGGACATAAATTTATCTTTTTAGATCCACCTAGATCTAGAACAAAACAAGATAGGACATGGTTCTTTCCCTAAGCTCTAATGATTGAATTTACTAACAAACAAGAGATGAGTGACATACCTTTGAATATCGCTTCCTTATATCTTTGTTGTCCTCGCTCCGCT
>CBVK0100462103.1:0-12279 GCA_900067695.1 Picea abies
TTAGATTTTCATTGGGTAAGTTCACATAATCTCATTCTCAAAGTGATCAGATTGTTTGTTTGGATGCTTGTGTGAGAGGATAAACTTGCATGAGGTGCGGTCTCTAATATGAGAAGAGGATGTGAAAACTCTACTTTTAGAATTTCATTGTGAATGACAGTTGGAAATGCATTGTAAGGATTGTGGATAAGAGTTATCCATGTGGCCATCTTGATAAGGTTATTTAAGTACACGATCATTTTGTAAATGCACACACATAATTCCATGGGTTGTTAAGATAGTCTTGTTTTTTAAATCATGTATTTAAGCATGAGTATGCTTATGTGATTTATGGACGACTTCAACTTCAAGTAAATTGGAGTGGTATTTTCCCATGTGCTGAATAGTGGATTTTTGATAGCATTTATAAGTATCGGTATTGGTAATGGCATGGCAAAGCAAGAGGTGTCAGAACCAATAGTGAAATGGCATTGGAGTGACGATAAAGTCACTCTGACAATGAATTATTTTTATTTATTTTGGATTTGTAACCAATTATATGTAAATGGGCATTGACTATAAGACCTAGAAAGGCATGCGTACTCTTGGTGAATCACTGGTAAATTCTAGACGTAGGCCTAGTTGATAGGAGGGTATTTGTCTCATGAGATTACATGTAATGTAGCCTATTTAAAGGCTTGGTGAAACTCCATCGTAAATGGGCCTCGAGGTAAGTGATGAACGCTTACTTGGCTGACTTGATCAGATTTGGTCAAGTGAATGTTCATGTCAAGGTGGAGTGTTGAGAGTCTATTGTAAGGTGCCTGGAGATGAGCCGTGAAGGCTCATTTGGCAGTCTTGGCTGAATTGGTCTAAGGTTATCGAAAGTTATTTTCGAGGTGGAACACTGATAGTGTTCAGGATCGCAACAAAAGATTTGTTTGCAAGCTCAAGAATTCATTGTATGTCCTGAAATGTGCATCCAGGAAATTGGTACAAGAAGTTGATTCCTTCATGGTGAGCCAAGTTTTACAAGAAGTGAACGTAACCATTGTTTTTATGGTACTCACTATCTTGGTGTTTAAATTGTTGACGATATGCTTGTAGCAAGTAGTAGCATGGTTAAGATCTGCATGTTGGATCAGTTGACTTGGATGTTTGAGATGAAGGATCTCGGAGGAGTAAAACAATCTTGGGCATGGAAATACACAGAGACGGGATTGATGGTAATTTTTTGGTAATCAAAAAGTACATGGTATGATACTTAGGAAATTCGATATGAACGATGTGAAACCGACAAAAATCTTTTTATAAGCTTTCTTTAGGTTTATGTCCAAGTAATGGAGAAGAAAAGGGTTATATGTCTCGTGTATGGTATGCTAGTAGAAAGATTGATGAATGTGATGAGAGGATCAGATATTTCACATGCACTTGGTGTTGTCAGTGGTCACATGACAAATCCAGGTAGAGCACTGAAATGGGTGTTTCGATTTTGGAAGGACTAGTATCACCTATCTTTAGCTTGCAAGAAGGTGATGAATGGACAATGGCATGATATCAAGTAAATTGTTTGTCAAGGTGGAGATTGTTCAAAGTGACACATGATATCAAGTAAATTGTTTGTCAAGGTGGAGATTGTTCAAAGTGACAACCAATTATCTCATCTTTGAGGATAAGGTGGTTTTCTTGCTCTCTACGAGATCCTATAAATTTGGAGATTAGCTCAATTTGTTGAAACAATTTGACTGAATTAGGAGGCAATAATAAATGAATTAGTTTTAGGAGGATTGCTTAAATATGTATGCCTAAAAGTAGATGGAGAGCAAGGGGCTTCAAGCCCTCTGCCTACTGCTGGTTATATTCTTTTATTTTTTTAGCAATATAATGTGTTGTCATTGTCCCGTGGAAGTTGCCCTAACCTTGAGGGTTATATGAATACTTTATATAAAACCATTATTTTATACAATATTAAAACAGATTTATTAACTGTATACAATATTAAAATAAAATTTTAGGAAGCATTATAAGCAGTATAAGCAATTATGTTGCACTTGTTTACTTTTTTTCAACAAGAAAATTGTCTTTTATATATTTATATAAATAAGTTAACATTACAAATAAACACAAATATTCAGAGCCCCCAGGCCTCTTCCTACTACTAGGAAATAAATACCTTTTATAGGATAAGCCAAAACAAAAGCTTTACTACATGGAGATTTAAGTCCAGTGCCAAGGACAAGATACAAAAAGACTTGTTTTCCTTTACAGTATCATTATCATCGTTAGATCTAACTGGAAAAAAAAGGCCAAGCAAAGTTAAAAAAGGTTGATAGTGATAGATGGACTCTCATTGCCCTCGATCCAGCTGTTGAACACAAGCTTTCCTTCTGGGCTATTCAGAGACAATTTTGAAAGAGTATCTACCTCCATATTTAGTTCCCTATAGACATGTGTGAAAAATATTTCTTTAAAAACAAATTTCATCAAACTTATGTCATCCATCCAACCTATCAAGGAGGCGACCTGCAACTTGCCTCTGTCCTTTAGCCACTCGATGGTGATCTTAGAGTCTCCAATGACATGGATCACTTCAAGGTTGAGCCTTTGTGAAAGGTAAAGAGTCTCCCATGCACCTATCAATTTTTCTCTCATATTAGTCCCATGGCTGCAATTTAAAGTCCACTTGATTACCCTTTGAGCATTGAGCTTGATTAAACCACATGCCCCACACCTGTGCTCACTGGAAGGCGTTGCTCCATCGAACCAACATACAATTGTAGTAAGAAGACATAGATTCTGAATAATCTGCTTCTTGACTTTTTTTTTAACCTCCACCAGATGCAACAGATATTTGACCTTTGTTGTCACTGAAAATACCAAAGCTTTGCGCCCTTCAAATGTAACCAGATTCTTCTCCAACCACAAGATCCAACAAACAATGGATGAGGGCGTTATGAGGGATGTTTCCTTCCTGAGCCAACTCTCATAGCTGGAGCAGAGACAGTCTCTTTCCTATATGGAACAAATACTAAGTTCTAAGTATAATTTTTTCCATGCCTCCCGACTAAAGCGACAAGTAACAAATAGATGATCAACTTTTTCCATGCCTCCCGACTAAAGCGACAAGTAACAAATAGATGATCAACTAACTCAACTTCCTCTTGACATAATACATAGATGTTTGGACACTTCCACCCCTTCCTTTGTAGATTATCTCAGGTGAGAATCCTATTCTCCAGTGATAGCTAGAGAAAGAGATTTATTTTTGGTCTAAGATCCTATTTCCAAAGATGCATGTGCCAACCCTCCACCATAAAGGGCCAAAAAGTTTTTGCAAGAGCAAGATAAATGTTTTTAGCAGAGATTCTACCCGAGGAATCACCACCCACCCAACAAATCTCATCACTTTTGTTACGTAACTAAATCCCTGCATAACAGAGAGATTTCTGAAAGTCCTCCCCTTCCTCAACTAAGTTCCCAACTAAGCTAAGGTCTAAACTTAATTTCTAGTAAGAACTATTAAAAACCTCCTTGTCGAGTCCTCTCGCTTGGAAAATATATAAGACTGAGTTCTTTCTCAACTCAGCTCACAGATGACTGGTAAGAAATGATAAATTCCCCACACCCAAAATGCGATCTAGTCTGACGTGAACACAGTGTCCATAACCTACTTTCCACCCAAGACAATGAGTTAAAAGGTGTAATGATTTTAGCAGGCTCTTCTAAGTTTATGATGTCAATGGGTTATGAGAAGAAGCTTCCCAAAGCCAAGTGATCGTTGAGCAATTTGGAATATATTTATACTTAACAACTTTGCTCCAAATCATGTCCTTTGTTAAGACCCTCCACAACGAGTTAGTAGTCAGGGCCCTATTAAAAAGATGAATATTTTGAATGCCCCATCCTCCCAGGTGCTTTGGTATAGATAAATGAATCCAGCTTCACAAGTGAATATGATCCCTACCCTCTATACCAGACCATAGAAATTTAAACATCATATTGTGAATTTTATGTAAAATAGAATCTTGAATGGCTTCCAATGCCATCCAATAAACAGTTTGACCCTCAAGCACAGATTTTAGAAGTGTAAAAAGTCCCCTAAGAGACAACCATCTATTACACCACCACTCGATCCATTCTTGAAATTTTGATATCAGCCATTGCCAATCCTCAGGTTTGTATGCTTCTGCCTTTAAATAATATCCTAGGTATCGAAAACCTTTGGCCAGTTCCTCAAACCCATAAGGAAAAAGTGCCTTCAATCTTTCTAGATCATCGTCAAGGATTCTGGAATGATAAAATATAGATTTTGACCAGTTAATGCTCATATCGAGGCTCTACAAAAAGATTTTAAAATGTTTTTTTCTCATTCCACTCTTCCACTGATGCCTTTGACATAATTAAAACATCATCAACAAAGAACAAGTTTCTATATCTTGTCACGTCTTGAAACCTTGACCTCTGTAATCTTCCCATCACCCAATCCTTTCTTTAGTAGATGATTAAGGCCTTCCATAACTAGAATAAATAACAAGGGAGATAGTGGACAACCCTGGCATAGGCCTCTTCCACTTTTGAACAACTTGTAAGTCTCCCCATTGATCAATACCGCAAAATTGGCACTAGTCACACAACCAAGAATTCAATTTGTAAAATTAATACTAAAACCCGACTGGAGCAGAATCATGCGAAGGAAGTCCCAATTTATACAGTCATAGGATTTCTTGAGATCTAACTTCAAAATCAAGGATTTTGACTTCTTATCCTTTATACTGTGGATACACACCTATGTTGTACCAATCACATCCAAAATCTACCACCCTTTGAGAAAACCTAATTTTTCCTCTGACAACGACCAACACAAGATAGGTTTAATCCTATTTGTTATGATCTTAGTAATCAATTTGTAGCAGAGATTGCATAGGGCCATCGGTCTATAATTTCCGAAGGAGATAGGTTTATCAACCTTTGGAATCAATGTTAAAAATGTAGCATTTAAATAATTTTCAACTGCTCCCCGAAGCTTTGAGTCCTCCACCAGATCCAGCAAATCATCTCCCATAAGCTCAAAGAAAGAAAGGTAAAAATCCATTGTCCACCCATTGGGCCCCAAGATTTTATCTTTGGAGAACGCTTTAAGGACCTCCCATAGCTCCTACTTAGTACACAGTTTTTCCATAATTTTGGTTTCCTTTGCATTTACTAAATAGCCAAAGAGACCAACTGTATTAACATGTTCTACTATATACTCCTCTTCCAACTTTCTATAGAATGAATTAAAGAACTATATACTCCTCTTCCAACTTTCTATAGAATGAATTAAAGAAATTAACAACTTCAGACTGTATGGCCTCCACACCAGTGTGTAATTGACCTTCTTCATCACATATCTCCCAAATTTGTTTTTTGTTCCTCCTATAACTGGCAAAATTGTGAAAAAATTTAGTGTTTTTGTCACCAAACTTTAACCACACTACTTTTCTCCTAAGTCTCCATTTTCCCTCTTCTTCTCTAAGTAATGTATCCCTATCCGTCTCTAGGATCTTAATATTATTCCCTCTAGCATTAGAGCCTGGTTCTTGAGCCTCCTGTAGAAGAAGACCAATCAATAACTATTCAAGGTGCTTTAACTTTTCTCCCTGAACTCTAATGTGCTCTTTAGACCATGTTTTCAATTAATTCTTTAAGGCTTTCATCTTATTTATGAATATTTGTTCTACATCATTTTCTAGCTAGTAAGTCGGGTCATTCTAAATAGTTGTTTCTATAATCGCAACCTCTGGTTCTAAAATCCACCTGGCATTGAAATTAAAGGGATAAGCCTTCGTAAGTGAGGCCATGTCTAACCTCAAAAGTATCAGAGCATGATACAAAAAGTAAGGATAATCAACCCATGATTTATACGAACATTTTCCTACTAACAAGTCTTTAGTAAAAATCACTCGATCCAGTCTCTTTGAAATGTTGGCCTCTCCACTACAACCATTCCTCCAGGTTAGCACCACCGCATCTCAAATTATATCTACTAATCCTTCCTTATCAAAGAGCTTGGTGAAAAAAGATGCAAGTGGATCTAATTGTGTAGCCTCTCTCCAAATCTTCCCAGCTCCAACAGTAAGGTTTAAATCCCTAACCACTATAAGATTGTTGCTATCAAGAATCCCATTGGTTGCCAACTTTTCCTAGAACGCTTTCCTCTCTGAACAAGGACCATATACATTAAGTAGTGTAACTGGTTGGTTTAGCTCCAAACACATTCCTGTAAGAAAAATGCCACCAAAACATAAATGAGTTACAATATAAAAAATGTTCAGATCCCAAGAGACAAGAAGCCCTCTTGAAGACGAGACCACATTAACAACACAAATAATCCAAGTAGGACGCTCAAAAAGCATAAGCGCTCAAGATTTGTGTTCCTCAACCATAGTTTCTTCCAGAAATATGATATCCAGTCTAATCCTCCGAAACAATCTTTGAAGGGAGGAATATTTCAGGGTACCCCCCACTGCTCTAATGTTTAGGGAGAGCAAGATCATGTTTTCTCTCTAGCTAGGGATTTTAGGCCTGTAAGCGCCCCTAATTCATTAATAATCGACAATTGTGTCACCTATGAACTGATATTCAGAGCCTCCTTCTTCTTCTTCACACTTATAGTCTTTATAGGGGAGGTTTCCAAACCCAGACCCTTAGACCATGAATATTTATTAACTGTGTCCCCCACCAAGGAACTGGAGGTCCCCTCTCCTCCATCGGGTTTGGATCTAATGTATACTAATCTCCCCCTGTAAGTGGGAAGAGATATAGGGATTTGTACCTCTCTGATAGTAGGGACTAGTGACTCCAGTATTGTCCCTAACTCGCTATCCCCCAACTTAGATTCCCGACAAGCCAACAATAAACTGACCTCTTTATCAAAGGATGGTTTAGAGAGTTCCCTTCCCGAAATATTTGAGGGTCTACCATAACTCCTCACTGGTAAAACACCAGATAAAGAGCCACTCTCAGTAATGTTTCACTCCAAAGTAATAAGTGGCTCCTCATAGGGAATTCCATCCCCCACAACCCCTGATATGGGTCTAGTAAAAGGGTTGTTTACTAAAGCTCCTACAAACATCGCAACCGGATAAGTGGAAGTAGAAAAATTCATATTACCAGCACGAGAGTCAAAGAACCTAGACTCATCCAAAAAAGTCTTTCCCAGACAGATAATGATTGAAAAAGAGTGGGACAGATGTATTTTAACTTACTTGTAATATTCTTAGTTTTCCCTAGCAAAGGCGCGTCCTCAAAGTCGTAACCACTTGGATTGAATCTAGTTGACTCAATCTCTGGTGAGTCAACCTGGGTCGATCTGTCCAATTGTTTACCCTCTGAAACCTCCTCATATTGAAGTCCCAAGCAATCGCGCCATAAGTGACTCATTTTTCGACACTTAGAGCATCTGAACGAGATTCCTAAGTAGTCAAGAGGCTGGGACAAATGGTGACCGTGCCAGCTAATCTCCAAAGTTTCTAGTAAACTATAATGTATATCTATTTCCATAAGAACTTTGCAGATTCTTTTATTCGAGGCTTTTAGTGCTCCAATATCAACACTAATAAACTTCCCAAGACTATTGCCTATAGCTTCCAAATCTTTTGCATGCCAAAAGTGTAACAACAATCCTGACAACAACACCTAGAAGTGACAAAACCTGAAATACTCATGTGTAGGGTTGAAGCTCACCTGCCACCTTTTTACCATTAAACTACCTCCGTCAAAGATCTAGGCTCTATCCAAAATCAACTCCATGTATTCTAACCTCTTGAACTAGAAACCAAACCACACTTTTGTAAGGTAAAAAAAATCCGGGCTATAACCCAGCAAAGGCTTCCAACATACCGAAACCCACTCTTCAATCAACATTTTACACTAATTTTTTAGGAAAACCTTGCTACCAGTGTAAATAGCGCGAGACTCACCTTGTCCTACAAACAAATCAGTTGTCTTTGAGCTTAAACAATTGTAACTCTATTAAAATATTCTTAATATTTCTTCAAGTGATCATCAACATTATACAACATATGAACAGTAAAATTAAAAAGAATCAATCACACATAAGGTATACACAGAGACAGATCTATATACTCCTCTTCCAACTTTCTATAGAATGAATTAAAGAAATTAACAGCTTCAGACTGTATGGCCTCCACACCAGTGTGTAACTGACCTTCTTCATCACATATCTCCCAAATTTGTTTTTTGTTCCTCCTATAACTGGCGAAATTGTGAAAAACTTTAGTGTTTTTGTCACCAGACTTTAACCACACTGCTTTTCTCCTAAGTCTCCATTTTCTCTCTTCTTCTCTAAGTAATTAATCCCTATTGGTCTGTAGGATCTTGATATTATTCTCTCTAGCATTAGAGCATGGTTCCTGAGCCTCCTGTAGAAGAAGACGAGTCAATAACTCTTCAAGGTACTTTAACTTTTCTCCCTAAACTCTAATGCGCTCTTTAGACCATGTTTTCAATTGATTCTTTAAGGCTTTCATCTTATTTATGAATATTTTTTGTACATCATTTTCTAACTGGTAAGTCGGGTCATTCTAAATAGTTGTTTCTATAACCGCGACCTCTGGTTCTAAAATCCACCTGGCATTGAAATTAAAGGGATAAGCCTTCATAAGTGAGGCCATGTCTAACCTCAAAAGTATCAGAGCATGATACAAAAAGTAAGGATAATCAACCCATGATTTATACGAACATGTTCCTACTAACAAGTCTTCAGTAAAAATCACTTGATCCAGTCTCTTTGAAATGTTGGCCTCTCCACTATGACCATTCCTCCAGGTTAGCACCACCGCATCTGAAATTATATCTACTAATCCTTCCTTATCAAAGAGCTCGGTGAAAAAAGCTGCAAGTGGATCTAATTGTGTAGCCTCTCTCCAAATCTCCCCCGCTCCAATAGCAAGGTTTAAATCCCTAACCACTATAAGATTGTTGATATCAGGTTGCCAAATTTTCCTAGAACAATTTCCTCTCTGAACAATGACCATATACATTAAGCAGTGTAACTGGTTGGTTTAGCTCCAAACACATTCCTATAAGAAAAATGCCACCAAAACATAAATGAGGGAGAATATAAAAAACGTTTGGATCCCAAGAGACAAGAAGCCCTCCCAAAGACCCGACCACACTGACAACATAAATAATCCAAGTAGGATGCTCAAAAAGCATAAGCGCCCGAGCTTTGTGTTCCTCAACCATAGTTTCTTCCAGAAATATGATATCCAGTCTAATCCTCCGAAGAAATCTTCAAAGGGAGGCATATTTCAGGGTACCCCCCACCCCTCTAATGTTCAAGGAGAGAAAGATCATGTTTTCTCTCTAGCTAGGGTTTTTAGGCCTGTAAGCGCCCTTAATTTATTAATAATCGACAATTGTGTCACCTATGAACTAATACTCAGAGCCTCCTTCTTCTTCCTCACACTTCTAGTCTTTATAGGGGAGGTTTCCAAACCCAGACCCTTAGACCATGAATATATCCAAACCCAGACCCTTAGACCATGAATATTTATTAACTATGTCCCCCACAAAGGAACTGGAGGTCCCCTCTGCTCCATCGGGTTTGGATCTAATGTATACTAATATCCCCCTGTAAGTGGGAAGAGATATATGGATTTGTACCTCTCTGATAGTAGGGATTAGTGACATCCAGTATTGTCCCTAACTCGTTATCCCCCAACTCTGATTCTCGACAACCCAACAATAAACTGACCTCTGTATCAAAGGATGGTCTAGAGAGTTCCCTTCCCGAAAGATTTGAGGGTCTACCATCACTCCTCACTAGTAAAACACCAGATAAAGAGCCACTCTCAGTAATGTTTCACTCCAAAGTACACCAGATAAAGAGCCACTCTCAGTAATGTTTCACTCCAAAGTAATAAGTTGCTCCTCATAGGGCATTCCATCCCCCACAACCCCTAATATGGGTCTAGTAAAAGGGTTGTTTACTAAAGATCCTACAGACATCGCAACCGGACAAGTGGAAGTAGAAAAAGTCATATTACCAGCACGAGAGTCAAAGAACCTAAACTCATCCAAAAAAAGTCTTTCTCAGACAGATAATGATTGAAAAAGAGTGGGACAGACATATTTTAACTTACTTGTAATATTCTCAGTTGTCCCTGACAAAGGTGCGTCCTCAAAGTCATAAACACTTGGATTGAATCTAGTTGACTCAATCTCTGGTGAATCAACTTGGGTCAATCTGTCCAATTGTTTACCCTCTGAAACCTCCTCATACTGAAGTCCCAAGCAGTCGCACCATAAGTGACCCATTTTTCGACACTTAGAGCATCTGAACGGGATTCCTAAGTAGTCCAGAGGCTGGGACAAATGGTGATCACGCCAACTAATCTCCAAAGTTTCTAATAAACTAGAATGTATATCTATTTCCACAAGAACTTTGTAGATTCTTTTATTCGAGGATTTTAGTGCTCCAATATCAACACTAATAAACTTTCCAAGACTATTTCCTATAGCTTCCAAATCTTTTGCATGCCAAAAGTGTAACAACAGTCCCGACAACAACACCTAGAAGTGACAGAACCTGAAATGCTCATGTGTAGGGTCGAAGCTCACCCGCCACCTTTTTACCATTAAACTAACTCCGTCATAGATCCAGGCTCTATCCAAAATCAACTCTGTGTATTCTAACCTCTTGAACTAGAAACCAAACCACACTTTTGTAAGGTAAAAAACATCCAGGCTATAACCCAACAAAGGCTTCCAACATACCGAAACCCACTCTTCAATCGACATTTTACACTTATTTTTATAGGAAAACCTCACTACCAGTGTAAATAGTGCGAGACTCACCTTGTCCTACAAACCCACGTCCTCGCCCAGCATCATTTTGTGCTCAGTGCGATTTGGAACCCAATGTCTATTATGACGAGATCCCAACCTCTTCTTAACTCCTATAATCAGCTACCCTCGACACTCCTCCCTTATCTCTTGACTTCCCACTTGCAACCACTCTAGATTTCACATATTCTTTCACTCCATTATTCCCATGAGAGAAAGTGACCGACCTTTGTGTAAACTTAGACGAAGCATAACCAAAATAACTCTGATCACCATCTGCTAATGGCACCGAGAGTTAAGCCTTAACCGCTTCCCTTGGCGCCATAAAATATCCATTAATCCTACCAGATATGTCATAGAAAAGAGGCCCACCTATCTCTAGATGGCCTCATCCTCTTCTCCCATGAGGGCATTTACTTCCTCCTCCATCGGGATCCACTCCAGTGGAGTATGAGTCATACTCCCTGGCCCATCACCAAATGAAAAAAACCTCTGACCACTCTGCAGAAGTACTAAGATCCTTAATAATGCCTTAATGATACCAATAAAATGAGGATGACGAGAACCCCACTCACCCAAGAAAAAAAAATGTTATTAAATGAGTCCCGAGCGATGGAAACGAACTCCGAGAAATTGTGTGACAAGATTGTCGCCCTGGAAAAAGAGGCACTAAATATAGCTTCCACTGAGATGGGAAAATCAATCTACTAGACAGCTATAACCTGACTTAACCCCCTCTAATAAGTAAATTCAAACTCCACGAGCTACTTTGACTCCTCTAATAGCATTAATACGCAAAAACTCAGTAAAAATAGTGTGTGAAACCTTAGATGGCTAAGGACACCAACCAATACAAAGCTTTGGCCTCCTCTAGTAGTCTTATTATCCACTCTATAAGTGTTACAACCCCAGCATGGTAGGCCACCATTACTAGTCCTTGAAGGTTTGAGAAAAAAAACTAGAGCCCCTTGCACTTGTTTACTTACCAACTCAGTGCTACACCATGGATATTATGTTGGTGTTGTCTAAAGCTTCATTCTCATAAGCCTTTGATCTCTATTAAGTCTAAAAGTGAAGTTGCACTTTTTTACTTATCAACTTGGTGCTACATCATGGATATTATGTTGGTGTTGTTTAAAGCTTCATTTTCATAAACCTTTGATATATATTAAGTCTAAATGTGAAGTATTACTTGTTAAAATAGTTTTAATTAAAAATTCATCAAAATGTTTTTAATTAAAAATTCTTCATAATAATTAAATGACTTAACATTTATAATTTTTATTTTTTTTAAGCTAATTTGCATTATTAGTTTTGGAAAATGACGTGAAATCTATATCAACTAAATAGTAGTTAAATAATAAATTAATATATATTACTAAAGTAATAATACACAAATAAAATAATACTTTTAAAATAATAATATGTTTAATACATTTAAAACATTAA